>CANNZV010002283.1:0-105216 GCA_947561585.1 Caprella mutica
ATGAACTGTACATTGAACTGTACAATGAACTGTACAATGGACTGTACAATGAACTGTACAATGAACTGTACATTGAACAGTACATTGAACTGTACATTGAACTGTACATTGAACTGTACATTGAACTGTACATTGAACTGTACATTGAACTGTACATTGAACTGTACAATGAACTGTACATTGAACTGTACATTGAACTGTACATTGAACTGTACTTTGAACTGTACATTGAACTGTACAATGAACTGTACATTGAACTGTACAATGAACTGTACAATGAACTGTACAATGAACTGTACAATGAACTGTACATTGAACAGTACATTGAACTGTACATTGAACTGTACATTGAACTGTACATTGAACTGTACATTGAACTGTACATTGAACTGTACATTGAACTGTACAATGAACTGTACATTGAACTGTACATTGAACTGTACATTGAACTGTACATTGAACTGTACATTGAACTGTACAATGAACTGTACATTGAACTGTACAATGAACTGTACATTGAACTGTACATTGAACTGTACAATGAACTGTACATTGAACTGTACATTGAACTGTACAATGAACTGTACATTGAACTGTACATTGAACTGTACAATGAACTGTACATTGAACTGTACAATGAACTGTACAATGAACTGTACAATGAACTGTACAATGAACTGTACATTGAACTGTACATTGAACTGTACATTGAACTGTACAATGAACTGTACATTGAACTGTACATTGAACTGTACAATGAACTGTACATTGAACTGTACAATGAACTGTACATTGAACTGTACAATGAACTGTACATTGAACTGTACAATGAACTGTACAATGAACTGTACAATGAACTGTACAATGAACTGTACATTGAACTGTACAATGAACTGTACATTGAACTGTACAATGAACTGTGCAATGAACTGTACAATGAACTGTACAATGAACTGTACATTGAACTGTACAATGAACTGTACAATGAATTGTACAATGAACTGTACATTGAACTGTACATTGAACTGTACAATGAACTGTACATTGAACTGTACATTGAACTGTACAATGAACTGTACATTGAACTGTACATTGAACTGTACATTGAACTGTACAATGAACTGTACAATGAACTGTACAATGAACTGTTCATTGAACTGTACAATGAACTGTACAATGAACTGTACATTGAACTGTACAATGAACTGTACATTGAACTGTACATTGAACTGTACAATGAACTGTACAATGAACTGTACAATGAACTGTACATTGAACTTTACAGTGAACTGTACAATGAACTGTACAATGAATTGTACAATGAACTGTACATTTAACTGTACATTGAACTGTACAATGAACTGTACAATGAACTGTACATTGAACTGTACAATGAACTGTACATTGAACTGTACAATGAACTGTACATTGAACTGTACAATGAACTGTACAATGAACTGTACATTGAACTGTACAATGAACTGTACATTGAACTGTACAATGAACTGTACATTGAACTGTACATTGAACTGTACAATGAACTGTACAATGAACTGTACATTTAACTGTACAATGAACTGTACAATGAACTGTACAATGAACTGTACAATGAACTGTACATTGAACTGTACATTGAACTGTACAATGAACTGTACATTGAACTGTTCAATAAACTGTACAATGAACTGTACATTGAACTGTACATTGAACTGTACAATGAACTGTACATTGAACTGTACATTGAACTGTACAATGAATTGTACAATGAACTGTACATTGAACTGTACATTGAACTGTTCAATGAACTGTACAATGAACTGTACAATGAACTGTACATTGAACTGTACAATGAACTGTACAATGAACTGTACATTGAACTGTACAATGAACTGTACATTGAACTGTACCTTGAACTGTACATTGAACTGTACATTGAACTATACAATGAACTGTACATTGAACTGTACCTTGAACTGTACATTGAACTGTACAATGAACTGTACATTGAACTGTACAATGAACTGTACAATGAACTGTACAATAAACTGTACAATGAACTGTACATTGAACTGTACAATGAACTGTACATTGAACTGTACAATGAACTGTATATTGAACTGTACATTGAACTTTACAGTGAACTGTACATTGAACTGTACATCGAACTGTACATTGAACTGTACAATGAACTGTACAATGAACTGTTTAATGAACTGTACATTGAACTGTACAATGAACTGTACATTGAACTGTACAATGAACTGTACAATGAACTGTACAATGAACTGTACAATGAACTGTACATTGAACTGTACAATGAACTGTACATTGAACTGTACAATCAACTGTACAATGAACTGTACATTGAACTGTACATTGAACTGTACATTGAACTGTACAATGAACTGTATAATGAACTGTACATTGAACTGTACAATGAACTGTATAATGAACTGTACATTGAACTGTACAATGAACTGTACAATGAACTGTACAATGAACTGAACAATGAACTGTACAATGAACTGTACAATGAACTGTACATTGAACTGTACATTGAACTGTACATTGAACTGTACATTGAACTGTACCTTGAACTGTACATTGATCTGTACATTGAACTGTACATTGAACTGTACAATGAACTGTACATTAAACTGTACAATGAACTGTACATTGAACTGTACCTTGAACTGTACATTGAACTGTACAATGAACTGTACATTGAACTGTACATTGAACTGTACAATGAACTGTACAATGAACTGTACATTGAACTGTACAATGAACTGTACATTGAACTGTACAATGAACTGTACATTGAACTGTACAATGAACTGTACAATGAACTGTACAATGAACTGTACATTGAACTGTACAATGAACTGTACAATGAACTGTACATTGAACTGTACAATGAACTGTACAATGAACTGTACATTGAACTGTACAATGAACTGTACAATGAACTGTACATTGAACTGTACAATGAACTGTACAATGAACTGTACATTGAACTGTACAATGAACTGTACAATGAACTGTACATTGAACTGTACCTTGAACTGTACAATGAACTGTACATTGAACTGTACAATGAACTGTACAATGAACTGTACATTGAACTGTACCTTGAACTGTACAATGAACTGTACAATGAACTGTACATTGAACTGTACAATGAACTGTACATTGAACTGTACAATGAACTGTACAATGAACTGTACAATGAACTGTACATTGAACTGTACAATGAACTGTACATTGAACTGTACAATGAACTGTACATTGAACTGTACAATGAACTTTACAATGAACTGTACATTGAACTGTACCTTGAACTGTACAATGAACTGTACAATGAACTGCACATTGAACTGTACAATGAACTGTACATTGAACTGTACAATGAACTGTACAATGAACTGTACAATGAACTGTACATTGAACTAGACAATGAACTGTACATTGAACTGTACAATGAACTGTACATTGAACTGTACAATGAACTGTACATTGAACTGTACCTTGAACTGTACAATGAACTGTACAATGAACTGTACATTGAACTGTACAATGAACTGTACAATGAACTGTACATTGAACTGTACATTGAACTGTACCTTGAACTGTACAATGAACTGTACAATGAACTGTACATTGAACTGTACAATGAACTGTACATTGAACTGTTCAATGAACTGTACATTGAACTGTACAATGAACTGTACATTGAACTGTACCTTGAACTGTACAATGAACTGTACAATGAACTGTACATTGAACTGTACAATGAACTGTTCATTGAACTGTACAATGAACTGTACATTGAACTGTACAATGAACTGTACAATGAACTGTACAATGAACTGTACATTGAACTGTACAATGAACTGTACAATGAACTGTACATTGAACTGTACAATGAACTGTACAATGAACTGTACATTGAACTGTACAATGAACTGTACATTGAACTGTACAATGAACTGTACATTGAACTGTACAATGAACTGTACATTGAACTGTACAATGAACTGTACAATGAACTGTACAATGAACTGTACATTGAACTGTACAATGAACTGTACAATGAACTGTACATTGAACTGTACAATGAACTGTACAATGAACTGTACATTGAACTGTACAATGAACTGTACAATGAACTGTACAATGAACTGTACATTGAACTGTACATTGAACTGTACATTGAACTGTACAATGAACTGTACATTGAACTGTACATTGAACTGTACATTGAACTGTACATTGAACTGTACAATGAACTGTACATTGAACTGTACAATGAACTGTACATTGAACTGTACAATGAACTGTACATTGAACTGTACATTGAACTGTACATTGAACTGTACAATGAACTGTACATTGAACTGTACATTGAACTGTATATTGAACTGTACATTGAACTGTACATTGAACTGTACAATGAACTGTACATTGAACTGTACATTGAACTGTACATTGAACTGTACAATGAACTGTACATTGAACTGTACATTGAACTGTACATTGAACTGTACAATGAACTGTACATTGAACTGTACATTGAACTGTACAATGAACTGTACATTGAACTGTACATTGAACTGTACAATGAACTGTACATTGAACTGTACATTGAACTGTACATTGAACTGTACAATGAACTGTACATTGAACTGTACATTGAACTGTACAATGAACTGTACAATGAACTGTACAATGAACTGTACATTGAACTGTACATTGAACTGTATATTGAACTGTACATTGAACTGTATATTGAACTGCATATTGAACTGTACAATGAACTGTACATTGAACTGTACATTGAACTGTACATTGAACTGTACATTGAACTGTACATTGAACTGTACAATGAACTGTACATTGAACTGTATATTGAACTGTACAATGAACTGTACATTGAACTGTACAATGAAATGTACAATGAACTGTACAATGAACTGTACATTGAAATGTACATTGAACTGTACAATGAACTGTACATTGAACTGTATATTGAACTGTACAATGAACTGTACATTGAACTGTACAATGAACTGTACATTGAACTGTACATTGAACTGTACATTGAACTGTACAATGAACTGTACATTGAACTGTACAATGAACTGTACATTGAACTGTACATCGAACTGTACAATGAACTGTACATTGAACTGTACAATGAACTGTACATTGAACTGTACATTGAACTGTACAATGAACTGTACTTTGAACTGTACATTGAACTGTACATTGAACTGTACATTGAACTGTACATTGAACTGTACAATGAACTGTACATTGAACTGTACATTGAACTGTACATTGAACTGTACAATGAACTGTACATTGAACTGTACAATGAAATGTACATTGAGCTTTACATTGAACTGTACATTGAACTGTACATTGAATTGTACAATGAACTGTACATTGAACTGTATATTGAACTGTACAATGAACTGTACATTGAACTGTACAATGAACTGTACAATGAACTGTACAATGAACTGTACATTGAACTGTACATTGAACTGTACAATGAACTGTACATTGAACTGTATATTGAACTGTACAATGAACTGTACATTGAACTGTACAATGAACTGTACATTGAACTGTACATTGAACTGTACATTGAACTGTACAATGAACTGTACAATGAACTGTACAATGAACTGTACATTGAACTGTACATTGAACTGTACAATGAACTGTACATTGAACTGTACAATGAACTGTACATTGAACTGTACATTGAACTGTACAATGAACTGTACTTTGAACTGTACATTGAACTGTACATTGAACTGTACATTGAACTGTACATTGAACTATACAATGAACTGTACATTGAACTGTACATTGAACTGTACATTGAACTGTACAATGAACTGTACATTGAACTGTACATTGAACTGTACATTGAACTGTACATTGAACTGTACATTGAACTGTACATTGAACTGTACATTGAACTATACATTGAACTGTACAATGAACTGTACATTGAACTGTATATTGAACTGTACAATGAACTGTACATTGAACTGTACAATGAACTGTACAATGAACTGTACAATGAACTGTACATTGAACTGTACATTGAACTGTACAATGAACTGTACATTGAACTTTATATTGAACTGTACAATGAACTGTACATTGAACTGTACAATGAACTGTACAATGAACTGTACATTGAACTGTACAATGAACTGTACATTGAACTGTACAATGAACTGTACAATGAACTGTACAATGAACTGTACAATGAACTGTACTTTGAACTGTACATTGAACTGTACATTGAACTGTACAATGAACTGTACATTGAACTGTACATTGAACTGTACATTGAACTGTACATTGAACTGTACAATGAACTGTACATTGAACTGTACATTGAACTGTACATTGAACTGTACAATGAACTGTACATTGAACTGTACAATGAACTGTACATTGAACTGTACATTGAACTGTACAATGAACTGTACATTGAACTGTACAATGAACTGTACATTGAACTGTACATTGAACTGTACAATGAACTGTACTTTGAACTGTACATTGAACTGTACAATGAACTGTACATTGAACTGTACAATGAACTGTACAATGAACTGTACAATGAACTGTACAATGAACTGTACATTGAACAGTACATTGAACTGTACATTGAACTGTACAATGAATTGTACATTGAACTGTACATTGAACTGTACATTGAACTGTACATTGAACTGTACAATGAACTGTACATTGAACTGTACATTGAACTGTACATTGAACTGTACATTGAACTGTACATTGAACTGTACAATGAACTGTACATTGAACTGTACATTGAACTGTACAATGAACTGTACATTGAACTGTACAATGAACTGTACATTGAACTGTACATTGAACTGTACAATGAACTGTACATTGAACTGTACATTGAACTGTACAATGAACTGTACATTGAACTGTACAATGAACTGTACAATGAACTGTACAATGAACTGTACAATGAACTGTACATTGAACTGTACATTGAACTGTACATTGAACTGTACAATGAACTGTACATTGAACTGTACATTGAACTGTACAATGAACTGTACATTGAACTGTACAATGAACTGTACATTGAACTGTACAATGAACTGTACATTGAACTGTACAATGAACTGTACATTGAACTGTACAATGAACTGTACAATGAACTGTACAATGAACTGTACAATGAACTGTACATTGAACTGTACAATGAACTGTACATTGAACTGTACAATGAACTGTGCAATGAACTGTACAATGAACTGTACAATGAACTGTACATTGAACTGTACAATGAACTGTACAATGAATTGTACAATGAACTGTACATTGAACTGTACATTGAACTGTACAATGAACTGTACATTGAACTGTACATTGAACTGTACAATGAACTGTACATTGAACTGTACATTGAACTGTACATTGAACTGTACAATGAACTGTACAATGAACTGTACAATGAACTGTACATTGAACTGTACAATGAACTGTACAATGAACTGTACATTGAACTGTACAATGAACTGTACATTGAACTGTACATTGAACTGTACAATGAACTGTACAATGAACTGTACAATGAACTGTACATTGAACTTTACAGTGAACTGTACAATGAACTGTACATTGAACTGTACAATGAACTGTACAATGAACTGTACATTGAACTGTACAATGAACTGTACATTGAACTGTACAATGAACTGTACATTGAACTGTACAATGAACTGTACAATGAACTGTACATTGAACTGTACAATGAACTGTACATTGAACTGTACAATGAACTGTACATTGAACTGTACATTGAACTGTACATTGAACTGTACAATGAACTGTACAATGAACTGTACATTTAACTGTACAATGAACTGTACAATGAACTGTACAATGAACTGTACAATGAACTGTACATTGAACTGTACATTGAACTGTACAATGAACTGTACATTGAACTGTTCAATAAACTGTACAATGAACTGTACATTGAACTGTACATTGAACTGTACAATGAACTGTACATTGAACTGTACATTGAACTGTACAATGAATTGTACAATGAACTGTACATTGAACTGTACATTGAACTGTACAATGAACTGTACAATGAACTGTACAATGAACTGTACATTGAACTGTACAATGAACTGTACAATGAACTGTACATTGAACTGTACAATGAACTGTACATTGAACTGTACCTTGAACTGTACATTGAACTGTACATTGAACTGTACATTGAACTGTACATTGAACTGTACATTGAACTGTACATTGAACTGTACATTGAACTGTACATTGAACTGTACATTGAACTGTACAATAAACTGTACATTGAACTGTACATTGAACTGTACAATGAACTGTACAATGAACTGTACAATGAACTGTACATTGAACTGTACATTGAACTGTATATTGAACTGTACATTGAACTGTATATTGAACTGCATATTGAACTGTACAATGAACTGTACATTGAACTGTACATTGAACTGTACATTGAACTGTACATTGAACTGTACATTGAACTGTACAATGAACTGTACATTAAACTGTATATTGAACTGTACAATGAACTGTACATTGAACTGTACAATGAACTATACAATGAACTGTACAATGAACTGTACATTGAAATGTACATTGAACTGTACAATGAACTGTACATTGAACTGTATATTGAACTGTACAATGAACTGTACATTGAACTGTACAATGAACTGTACATTGAACTGTACATTGAACTGTACATTGAACTGTACAATGAACTGTACATTGAACTGTACAATGAACTGTACATTGAACTGTCCATTGAACTGTACAATGAACTGTACATTGAACTGTACAATGAACTGTACATTGAACTGTACATTGAACTGTACAATGAACTGTACTTTGAACTGTACATTGAACTGTACATTGAACTGTACATTGAACTGTACATTGAACTGTACATTGAACTGTACAATGAACTGTACATTGAACTGTACATTGAACTGTACATTGAACTGTACAATGAACTGTACATTGAACTGTACAATGAACTGTACATTGAACTGTACATTGAACTGTACATTGAACTGTACATTGAACTGTACAATGAACTGTACATTGAACTGTATATTGAACTGTACAATGAACTGTACATTGAACTGTACAATGAACTGTACAATGAACTGTACAATGAACTGTACATTGAACTGTACATTGAACTGTACAATGAACTGTACATTGAACTGTATATTGAACTGTACAATGAACTGTACATTGAACTGTACAATGAACTGTACATTGAACTGTACATTGAACTGTACATTGAACTGTACATTGAACTGTACAATGAACTGTACAATGAACTGTACAATGAACTGTACATTGAACTGTACATTGAACTGTACAATGAACTGTACATTGAACTGTACAATGAACTGTACATTGAACTGTACATTGAACTGTACAATGAACTGTACTTTGAACTGTACATTGAACTGTACATTGAACTGTACATTGAACTGTACATTGAACTATACAATGAACTGTACATTGAACTGTACATTGAACTGTACATTGAACTGTACAATGAACTGTACATTGAACTGTACATTGAACTGTACATTGAACTGTACATTGAACTGTACATTGAACTGTACATTGAACTGTACATTGAACTATACATTGAACTGTACAATGAACTGTACATTGAACTGTATATTGAACTGTACAATGAACTGTACATTGAACTGTACAATGAACTGTACAATGAACTGTACAATGAACTGTACATTGAACTGTACATAGAACTGTACAATGAACTGTACATTGAACTGTATATTGAACTGTACAATGAACTGTACATTGAACTGTACAATGAACTGTACAATGAACTGTACATTGAACTGTACAATGAACTGTACATTGAACTGTACAATGAACTGTACAATGAACTGTACAATGAACTGTACAATGAACTGTACATTGAACTGTACATTGAACTGTACATTGAACTGTACAATGAACTGTACATTGAACTGTACATTGAACTGTACATTGAACTGTACATTGAACTGTACAATGAACTGTACATTGAACTGTACATTGAACTGTACATTGAACTGTACAATGAACTGTACATTGAACTGTACAATGAACTGTACATTGAACTGTACATTGAACTGTACAATGAACTGTACATTGAACTGTACAATGAACTGTACATTGAACTGTACATTGAACTGTACAATGAACTGTACTTTGAACTGTACATTGAACTGTACAATGAACTGTACATTGAACTGTACAATGAACTGTACAATGAACTGTACAATGAACTGTACAATGAACTGTACATTGAACAGTACATTGAACTGTACATTGAACTGTACATTGAACTGTACATTGAACTGTACATTGAACTGTACATTGAACTGTACATTGAACTGTACAATGAACTGTACATTGAACTGTACATTGAACTGTACATTGAACTGTACATTGAACTGTACATTGAACTGTACAATGAACTGTACATTGAACTGTACAATGAACTGTACATTGAACTGTACATTGAACTGTACAATGAACTGTACATTGAACTGTACATTGAACTGTACAATGAACTGTACATTGAACTGTACATTGAACTGTACAATGAACTGTACATTGAACTGTACAATGAACTGTACAATGAACTGTACAATGAACTGTACAATGAACTGTACATTGAACTGTACATTGAACTGTACATTGAACTGTACAATGAACTGTACATTGAACTGTACATTGAACTGTACAATGAACTGTACATTGAACTGTACAATGAACTGTACATTGAACTGTACAATGAACTGTACATTGAACTGTACAATGAACTGTACAATGAACTGTACAATGAACTGTACAATGAACTGTACATTGAACTGTACAATGAACTGTACATTGAACTGTACAATGAACTGTGCAATGAACTGTACAATGAACTGTACAATGAACTGTACATTGAACTGTACAATGAACTGTACAATGAATTGTACAATGAACTGTACATTGAACTGTACATTGAACTGTACAATGAACTGTACATTGAACTGTACATTGAACTGTACAATGAACTGTACATTGAACTGTACATTGAACTGTACATTGAACTGTACAATGAACTGTACAATGAACTGTACAATGAACTGTACATTGAACTGTACAATGAACTGTACAATGAACTGTACATTGAACTGTACAATGAACTGTACATTGAACTGTACATTGAACTGTACAATGAACTGTACAATGAACTGTACAATGAACTGTACATTGAACTTTACAGTGAACTGTACAATGAACTGTACAATGAATTGTACAATGAACTGTACATTTAACTGTACATTGAACTGTACAATGAACTGTACAATGAACTGTACATTGAACTGTACAATGAACTGTACATTGAACTGTACAATGAACTGTACATTGAACTGTACAATGAACTGTACAATGAACTGTACATTGAACTGTACAATGAACTGTACATTGAACTGTACAATGAACTGTACATTGAACTGTACATTGAACTGTACAATGAACTGTACAATGAACTGTACATTTAACTGTACAATGAACTGTACAATGAACTGTACAATGAACTGTACAATGAACTGTACATTGAACTGTACATTGAACTGTACAATGAACTGTACATTGAACTGTTCAATAAACTGTACAATGAACTGTACATTGAACTGTACATTGAACTGTACAATGAACTGTACATTGAACTGTACATTGAACTGTACAATGAATTGTACAATGAACTGTACATTGAACTGTACATTGAACTGTTCAATGAACTGTACAATGAACTGTACAATGAACTGTACATTGAACTGTACAATGAACTGTACAATGAACTGTACATTGAACTGTACAATGAACTGTACATTGAACTGTACCTTGAACTGTACATTGAACTATACATTGAACTGTACAATGAACTGTACATTGAACTGTACCTTGAACTGTACATTGAACTGTACAATGAACTGTACATTGAACTGTACAATGAACTGTACAATGAACTGTACAATGAACTGTACAATGAACTGTACATTGAACTGTACAATGAACTGTACATTGAACTGTACAATGAACTGTATATTGAACTCTACATTGAACTTTACAGTGAACTGTACATTGAACTGTACATCGAACTGTACATTGAACTGTACAATGAACTGTACAATGAACTGTTTAATGAACTGTACATTGAACTGTACAATGAACTGTACATTGAACTGTACAATGAACTGTACAATGAACTGTACAATGAACTGTACAATGAACTGTACATTGAACTGTACAATGAACTGTACATTGAACTGTACAATCAACTGTACAATGAACTGTACATTGAACTGTACATTGAACTGTACATTGAACTGTACAATGAACTGTATAATGAACTGTACATTGAACTGTACAATGAACTGTATAATGAACTGTACATTGAACTGTACAATGAACTGTACAATGAACTGTACAATGAACTGAACAATGAACTGTAAAATGAACTGTACAATGAACTGTACATTGAACTGTACATTGAACTGTACATTGAACTGTACATTGAACTGTACCTTGAACTGTACATTGATCTGTACATTGAACTGTACATTGAACTGTACAATGAACTGTACATTGAACTGTACAATGAACTGTACATTGAACTGTACCTTGAACTGTACATTGAACTGTACAATGAACTGTACATTGAACTGTACAATGAACTGTACATTGAACTGTACAATGAACTGTACATTGAACTGTACAATGAACTGTATATTGAACTGTACATTGAACTTTACAGTGAACTGTACATTGAACTGTACATCGAACTGTACATTGAACTGTACAATGAATTGTACAATGAACTGTTTAATGAACTGTACATTGAACTGTACAATGAACTGTACAATGAACTGTACATTGAACTGTACAATGAACTGTACATTGAACTGTACAATGAACTGTACATTGAACTGTACCATCAACTGTACAATGAACTGTACATTGAACTGTACATTGAACTGTACATTGAACTGTACAATGAACTGTATAATGAACTGTACATTGAACTGTATAATGAACTGTATAATGAACTGTACATTGAACTGTACAATGAACTGTACATTGAACTGTACAATGAACTGTACAATGAACTGTACAATGAACTGTACAATGAACTGTACATTGAACTGTACATTGACCTGTACATTGAACTGTACAATGAACTGTATAATGAACTGCACATTGAACTGTACATTGAACTGTACATTGAACTGTACATTGAACTGTACATTGAACTGTACAATGAATTGTACAATGAACTGTACATTGAACTATACATTGAACTGTACAATGAACTGTACATTGAACTGTACAATGAACTGTACATTGAACTATACATTGAACTGTACAATGAACTGTACATTGAACTGTACAATGAACTGTATATTGAACTGTACATTGAACTGTACAATGAACTGTACATTGAACTGTACATTGAACTGTGCAATAAACTGTACAATGAACTGTACATTGAACTGTACATTGAACTGTACAATAAACTGTACATTGAACTGTACATTGAACTGTACAAAGAACTGTACATTGAACTGTCCAATGAACTGTACATTGAACTGTACAATAAACTGTACAATGAACTGTACATTGAACTGTACATTGAACTGTACATTGAACTGTACAATGAACTGTACATTGAACTGTACATTGAACTGTACAATGAACTGTACAATGAACTGTACATTGAACTGTAGAATGAACTGTACAATGAACTGTACATTGAACTGTACATTGAACTGTACAATGAACTGTACAATGAACTGTACAATGAAATTTATATTGAACTGTACATTGAACTGTACATTGAACTGTACAATGAACTGTACAATGAACTGTACAATGAACTTTATATTGAACTGTACATTGAACTGTACATTGAACTGTACATTGAACTGTACAATGAACTGTACATTGAACTGTACAATGAACTGTACAATGAACTGTACATTGAACTGTGCAATGAACTGTACATTGAACTGTACATTGAACTGTACAATGAACTGTACATTGAACTGTACAATGAACTGTACAATGAATTGTACAATGAACTGTACATTCAACTGTACATTGAACTGTACAATGAACTGTACATTGAACTGTACAATGAACTCTACAATGAACTGTACATTGAACTGTACATTGAACTGTACATTGAACTGTACAATGAACTGTACAATGAACTGTACATTGAACTGTACAATGAACTGTACAATGAACTGTACAATGAACTGTACAATGAACTGTACATTGAACTGTACATTGAACTGTACAATGAACTGTACATTGAACTGTACAATAAACTGTACAATGAACTGTACAATGAACTGTACATTGAACTGTACAATGAACTGTACATTGAACTGTACATTGAACTGTACAATGAATTGTACAATGAACTGTACATTGAACTGTACATTGAACTGTACAATGAACTGTACATTGAACTGTACAATGAACTGTATATTGAACTGTACATTGAACTTTACAGTGAACTGTACATTGAACTGTACAATGAACTGTACAATGAACTGTACATTGAACTGTACATTGAACTGTACAATGAACTGTACATTGAACTGTACATTGAACTGTACAATGAACTGTACATTGAACTGTACAATGAACTGTACATTGAACTGTACAATGAACTGTACATTGAACTGTACAATAAACTGTACATTGAACTGTACATTGAATTGTACATTGAACTGTACATTGAACTGTACAATGAACTGTATATTGAACTGTACATTGAACTTTACAGTGAACTGTACATTGAACTGTGCAATAAACTGTACAATGAACTGTACATTGAACTTTACATTGAACTGTACATTTAACTGTACAATGAACTGTACATTGAACTGTACATTGAACTGTACAATGAATTGTACAATGAACTGTACATTGAACTGTACATTGAACTGTACAATGAACTGTACATTGAACTGTACAATAAACTGTACATTGAACTGTACATTGAATTGTACATTGAACTGTACATTGAACTGTACAATGATCTGTACATTGAACTGTACATTGAACTGTACAATGAACTGTACAATGAACTGTACAATGAACTGTACATTGAACTGTACAATGAACTGTACAATGAACTGTACATTGAACTGTACAATGAACTGTACATTGAACTGTACATTGAACTGTACAATGAACTGTACATTGAACTGTACATTGAACTGTACATTGAACTGTACATTGAACTGTACAATGAACTGTACAATGAATTGTACAATGAACTGTACATTGAACTGTACAATGAACTGTACATTGAACTGTACATTGAACTGTACAATGAACTGTACATTGAACTGTACATTGAACTGTACATTGAATTGTACATTGAACTGTACAATGAACTGTACAATGAACTGTACATTGAACTGTACAATGAACTGTACAATGAACTTTATATTGAACTGTACATTGAACTGTACATTGAACTGTACATTGAACTGTACAATGAACTGTACATTGAACTGTACAATGAACTGTACAATGAACTGTACATTGAACTGTACAATGAACTGTACATTGAACTGTACATTGAACTGTGCAATGAACTGTACAATGAACTGTACAATGAACTTTATATTGAACTGTACATTGAACTGTACATTGAACTGTACATTGAACTGTACAATGAACTGTACAATGAACTGTACAATGAACTGTACAATGAACTGTACAATGAACTGTACATTGAACTGTACAATGAACTGTTCAATGAACTGTACAATGAACTGTACATTGAACTATACATTGAACTGTACAATGAACTGTACAATGAACTGTACATTGAACTGTACATTGAACTGTATATTGAACTGTACATTGAACTGTATATTGAACTGCATATTGAACTGTACAATGAACTGTACATTGAACTGTACATTGAACTGTACATTGAACTGTACATTGAACTGTACATTGAACTGTACAATGAACTGTACATTGAACTGTATATTGAACTGTACAATGAACTGTACATTGAACTGTACAATGAACTGTACAATGAACTGTACAATGAACTGTACATTGAAATGAACATTGAACTGTACAATAAACTGTACATTGAACTGTATATTGAACTGTACAATGAACTGTACATTGAACTGTACAATGAACTGTACATTGAACTGTACATTGAACTGTACATTGAACTGTACAATGAACTGTACATTGAACTGTACAATGAACTGTACATTGAACTGTACATTGAACTGTACAATGAACTGTACATTGAACTGTACAATGAACTGTACATTGAACTGTACATTGAACTGTACAATGAACTGTACTTTGAACTGTACATTGAACTGTACATTGAACTGTACATTGAACTGTACATTGAACTGTACATTGAACTGTACAATGAACTGTACATTGAACTGTACATTGAACTGTTCATTGAACTGTACAATGAACTGTACATTGAACTGTACAATGAACTGTACATTGAACTGTACATTGAACTGTACATTGAACTGTACATTGAACTGTACAATGAACTGTACATTGAACTGTATATTGAACTGTACAATGAACTGTACATTGAACTGTACAATGAACTGTACAATGAACTGTACAATGAACTGTACATTGAACTGTACATTGAACTGTACAATGAACTGTACATTGAACTGTATATTGAACTGTACAATGAACTGTACATTGAACTGTACAATGAACTGTACATTGAACTGTACATTGAACTGTACATTGAACTGTACAATGAACTGTACAATGAACTGTACAATGAACTGTACATTGAACTGTACATTGAACTGTACAATGAACTGTACATTGAATTGTACAATGAACTGTACATTGAACTGTACATTGAACTGTACAATGAACTGTACTTTGAACTGTACATTGAACTGTACATTGAACTGTACATTGAACTGTACATTGAACTATACAATGAACTGTACATTGAACTGTACATTGAACTGTACATTGAACTGTACAATGAACTGTACATTGAACTGTACATTGAACTGTACATTGAACTGTACATTGAACTGTACATTGAACTCTACATTGAACTATACATTGAACTGTACAATGAACTGTACATTGAACTGTATATTGAACTGTACAATGAACTGTACATTGAACTGTACAATGAACTGTACAATGAACTGTACAATGAACTGTACATTGAACTGTACATTGAACTGTACAATGAACTGTACATTGAACTGTATATTGAACTGTACAATGAACTGTACATTGAACTGTACAATGAACTGTACAATGAACTGTATATTGAACTGTACAATGAACTGTACATTGAACTGTACAATGAACTGTACAATGAACTGTACAATGAACTGTACAATGAACTGTACATTGAACTGTACATTGAACTGTACATTGAACTGTACAATGAACTGTACATTGAACTGTACATTGAACTGTACATTGAACTGTACATTGAACTGTACAATGAACTGTACAATGAACTGTACATTGAACTGTACATTGAACTGTACATTGAACTATACAATGAACTGTACATTGAACTGTACAATGAACTGTACATTGAACTGTACATTGAACTGTACAATGAACTGTACATTGAACTGTACAATGAACTGTACATTGAACTGTACATTGAACTGTACAATGAACTGTACTTTGAACTGTACATTGAACTGTACAATGAACTGTACATTGAACTGTACAATGAACTGTACAATGAACTGTACAATGAACTGTACAATGAACTGTACATTGAGTAGTACATTGAACTGTACATTGAACTGTACATTGAACTGTACATTGAACTGTACATTGAACTGTACAATGAACTGTACATTGAACTGTACTTTGAACTGTACATTGAACTGTACATTGAACTGTACATTGAACTGTACAATGAACTGTACATTGAACTGTACATTGAACTGTACAATGAACTGTACATTGAACTGTACAATGAACTGTACATTGAACTGTACATTGAACTGTACAATGAACTGTACATTGAACTGTACATTGAACTGTACAATGAACTGTACATTGAACTGTACAATGAACTGTACAATGAACTGTACAATGAACTGTACAATGAACTGTACATTGAACTGTACATTGAACTGTACATTGAACTGTACAATGAACTGTACATTGAACTGTACATTGAACTGTACAATGAACTGTACATTGAACTGTACAATGAACTGTACATTGAACTGTACAATGAACTGTACATTGAACTGTACAATGAACTGTACATTGAACTGTACAATGAACTGTACAATGAACTGTACAATGAACTGTACAATGAACTGTACATTGAACTGTACAATGAACTGTACATTGAACTGTACAATGAACTGTGCAATGAACTGTACAATGAACTGTACAATGAACTGTACATTGAACTGTACAATGAACTGTACAATGAATTGGACAATGAACTGTACATTGAACTGTACATTGAACTGTACAATGAACTGTACATTGAACTGTACATTGAACTGTACAATGAACTGTACATTGAACTGTACATTGAACTGTACATTGAACTGTACAATTAACTGTACAATGAACTGTACAATGAACTGTACATTGAACTGTACAATGAACTGTACAATGAACTGTACATTGAACTGTACAATGAACTGTACATTGAACTGTACATTGAACTGTACAATGAACTGTACAATGAACTGTACAATGAACTGTACATTGAACTTTACAGTGAACTGTACAATGAACTGTACAATGAATTGTACAATGAACTGTACATTTAACTGTACATTGAACTGTACAATGAACTGTACAATGAACTGTACATTGAACTGTACAATGAACTGTACATTGAACTGTACAATGAACTGTACATTGAACTGTACAATGAACTGTACAATGAACTGTACATTGAACTGTACAATGAACTGTACATTGAACTGTACAATGAACTGTACATTGAACTGTACATTGAACTGTACATTGAACTGTACAATGAACTGTACAATGAACTGTACATTTAACTGTACAATGAACTGTAAAATGAACTGTACAATGAACTGTACAATGAACTGTACATTGAACTGTACATTGAACTGTACAATGAACTGTACATTGAACTGTACATTGAACTGTACAATGAATTGTACAATGAACTGTACGTTGAACTGTACATTGAACTGTACAATGAACTGTACAATGAACTGTACAATGAACTGTACATTGAACTGTACAATGAACTGTACAATGAACTGTACATTGAACTGTACAATGAACTGTACATTGAACTGTACCTTGAACTGTACATTGAACTGTACATTGAACTGTACAATGAACTGTACATTGAACTGTACCTTGAACTGTACATTGAACTGTACAATGAACTGTACATTGAACTGTACAATGAACTGTACAATGAACTGTACAATGAACTGTACAATGAACTGTACATTGAACTGTACAATGAACTGTACATTGAACTGTACAATGAACTGTATATTGAACTGTACATTGAACTTTACAGTGAACTGTACATTGAACTGTACATCGAACTGTACATTGAACTGTACAATGAACTGTACAATGAACTGTTTAATGAACTGTACATTGAACTGTACAATGAACTGTATATTGAACTGTACAATGAACTGTACAATGAACTGTACAATGAACTGTACAATGAACTGTACATTGAACTGTACAATGAACTGTACATTGAACTGTACAATCAACTGTACAATGAACTGTACATTGAACTGTACATTGAACTGTACATTGAACTGTACAATGAACTGTATAATGAACTGTACATTGAACTGTACAATGAACTGTATAATGAACTGTACATTGAACTGTACAATGAACTTTACAATGAACTGTACAATGAACTGTACAATGAACTGTACAATGAACTGTACAATGAACTGTAAATTGAACTGTACATTGAACTGTACATTGAACTGTACATTGAACTGTACCTTGAACTGTACATTGATCTGTACATTGAACTGTACATTGAACTGTACAATGAACTGTACATTGAACTGTACAATGAACTGTACATTGAACTGTACCTTGAACTGTACATTGAACTGTACAATGAACTGTACATTGAACTGTACAATGAACTGTACATTGAACTGTACAATGAACTGTACATTGAACTGTACAATGAACTGTATATTGAACTGTACATTGAACTTTACAGTGAACTGTACATTGAACTGTACATCGAACTGTACATTGAACTGTACAATGAATTGTACAATGAACTGTTTAATGAACTGTACATTGAACTGTACAATGAACTGTACAATGAACTGTACATTGAACTGTACAATGAACTGTACATTGAACTGTACAATGAACTGTACATTGAACTGTACAATCAACTGTACAATGAACTGTACATTGAACTGTACATTGAACTGTACATTGAACTGTACAATGAACTGTATAATGAACTGTACATTGAACTGTACAATGAACTGTATAATGAACTGTACATTGAACTGTACAATGAACTGTACATTGAACTGTACAATGAACTGTACAATGAACTGTACAATGAACTGTACAATGAACTGTACATTGAACTGTACATTGACCTGTACATTGAACTGTACAATGAACTGTATAATGAACTGTACATTGAACTGTACATTGAACTGTACATTGAACTGTACATTGAACTGTACAATGAATTGTACAATGAACTGTACATTGAACTATACATTGAACTGTACAATGAACTGTACATTGAACTGTACAATGAACTGTACATTGAACTATACATTGAACTGTACAATGAACTGTACATTGAACTGTACAATGAACTGTATATTGAACTGTACATTGAACTGTACAATGAACTGTACATTGAACTGTACATTGAACTGTACAATGAACTGTACATTGAACTGTGCAATAAACTGTACAATGAACTGTACATTGAACTGTACATTGAACTGTACAATGAACTGTACATTGAACTGTACATTGAACTGTACAAAGAACTGTACATTGAACTGTCCAATGAACTGTACATTGAACTGTACAATAAACTGTACAATGAACTGTACATTGAACTGTACATTGAACTGTACATTGAACTGTACAATGAACTGTACATTGAACTGTACATTGAACTGTACAATGAACTGTACAATGAACTGTACATTGAACTGTAGAATGAACTGTACAATGAACTGTACATTGAACTGTACATTGAACTGTACAATGAACTGTACAATGAACTGTACAATGAAATTTATATTGAACTGTACATTGAACTGTACAATGAACTGTACAATGAACTGTACAATGAACTTTATATTGAACTGTACATTGAACTGTACATTGAACTGTACATTGAACTGTACAATGAACTGTACATTGAACTGTACAATGAACTGTACAATGAACTGTACATTGAACTGTGCAATGAACTGTACATTGAACTGTACATTGAACTGTACAATGAACTGTACATTGAACTGTACAATGAACTGTACAATGAATTGTACAATGAACTGTACATTCAACTGTACATTGAACTGTACAATGAACTGTACATTGAACTGTACAATGAACTCTACAATGAACTGTACATTGAACTGTACATTGAACTGTACATTGAACTGTTCAATGAACTGTACAATGAACTGTACATTGAACTGTACAATGAACTGTACAATGAACTGTACAATGAACTGTACAATGAACTGTACATTGAACTGTACATTGAACTGTACAATGAACTGTACATTGAACTGTACAATAAACTGTACAATGAACTGTACAATGAACTGTACATTGAACTGTACAATGAACTGTACATTGAACTGTACATTGAACTGTACAATGAATTGTACAATGAACTGTACATTGAACTGTACATTGAACTGTACAATGAACTGTACATTGAACTGTACAATGAACTGTATATTGAACTGTACATTGAACTTTACAGTGAACTGTACATTGAACTGTACAATGAACTGTACAATGAACTGTACATTGAACTGTACATTGAACTGTACAATGAACTGTACATTGAACTGTACATTGAACTGTACAATGAACTGTACATTGAACTGTACAATGAACTGTACATTGAACTGTACAATGAACTGTACATTGAACTGTACAATAAACTGTACATTGAACTGTACATTGAATTGTACATTGAACTGTACATTGAACTGTACAATGAACTGTATATTGAACTGTACAATGAACTGTACATTGAACTGTACATTGAACTGTACAATGAACTGTACATTGAACTGTACAATGAACTGTACATTGAACTGTACAATGAACTGTATATTGAACTTTACAGTGAACTGTACATTGAACTGTGCAATAAACTGTACAATGAACTGTACATTGAACTTTACATTGAACTGTACATTTAACTGTACAATGAACTGTACATTGAACTGTACATTGAACTGTACAATGAATTGTACAATGAACTGTACATTGAACTGTACATTGAACTGTACAATGAACTGTACATTGAACTGTACAATAAACTGTACATTGAACTGTACATTGAATTGTACATTGAACTGTACATTGAACTGTACAATGATCTGTACATTGAACTGTACATTGAACTGTACAATGAACTGTACAATGAACTGTACAATGAACTGTACATTGAACTGTACAATGAACTGTACAATGAACTGTACATTGAACTGTACAATGAACTGTACATTGAACTGTACATTGAACTGTACAATGAACTGTACATTGAACTGTACATTGAACTGTACATTGAACTGTACATTGAACTGTACAATGAACTGTACAATGAATTGTACAATGAACTGTACATTGAACTGTACAATGAACTGTACATTGAACTGTACATTGAACTGTACAATGAACTGTACATTGAACTGTACATTGAACTGTACATTGAATTGTACATTGAACTGTACAATGAACTGTACAATGAACTGTACATTGAACTGTACAATGAACTGTACAATGAACTTTATATTGAACTGTACATTGAACTGTACAATGAACTGTACAATGAACTGTACATTGAACTGTACAATGAACTGTACATTGAACTGTACATTGAACTGTGCAATGAACTGTACAATGAACTGTACAATGAACTTTATATTGAACTGTACATTGAACTGTACATTGAACTCTACATTGAACTGTACAATGAACTGTACAATGAACTGTACAATGAACTGTACAATGAACTGTACAATGAACTGTACATTGAACTGTACAATGAACTGTTCAATGAACTGTACAATGAACTGTACATTGAACTATACATTGAACTGTACAATGAACTGTACAATGAACTGTACAATGAGCTGTACAATGGCTGTACAATGGCTGTACAATGGCTATGCTAGGGCTGTACAATGATTGTACAATGGCTGTACAATGGCTGTGCTATGTTTGTACAATGGCTTTACAATGGCTGTACAATGGCTTTACAATGGTTTTACAATGGCTGCATAATGGCTCTACAATGGCTTTACAATGGATTTACAATGGCTGTACAATGGCTTTAAAATGGCTGTACAATGACTGTACAATGGCTTTAGAATGGCTTTACAATGGCTTTACAATGGCTTTACAATGGCTGTATATTGGCTTTACAATGGCTGTACAATGGCTGTACAATGGCTTTACAATGGCTTTACAATGGCTTTACAATGGCTTTACAATGGTTTTACAATGGCTGTACAATGGCTTTACAATGGCTGTACAATGGCTGTACAATGGCTTTTTCAATGGCTGTACAATGGCTTTACAATGGCTTTACAATGGCTTTACAATGGCTTTACAATGGCTGTACAATGGTTGTACAATGGTTGTACAATGGCTGTACAATGGCTTTACAATGGCTGTACAATGGCTTTACAATGGCTGTACAATGGCTGTTCATTGGTTGTACAATGGCTGTACAATGGCTGTACAATGGTTGTACAATGGTTGTACAATGGCTGTACAATGGCTTTACAATGGCTGTACAATGGCTTTACAATGGTTGTACAATGGCTGTACAATGGCTGTACAATGGCTGTACAATGGCTGTACTCTAGAGAGCATTAAACACAAAGCTTGAAATTACACACAAGAATTTTACTCCGAAATGAAAACTTTTTCCTCTGGAATTACAGCAATAAAGAAGATTGGCCAGAGTTGCTTTGCTGCTGTACACTTTACACTTTACAGTGTGAAGTGTAAAGTGTACAGTGTACAGTGACAGAGTACTTTCATTACTGTGCATGTGTATATATGTTTCTACTATACATATACAGTACGTTACTGCTGTACAGTTACTGCTGTACAGTTACTGCTGTACAGTTACTGCTGTACAGTTACTGCTGTACAGTTACTGCTGTACAGTTACTGCTGTACAGTTACTGCTGTACAGTTACTGCTGTACAGTTACTGCAGTACAGTTACTGCAGTACAGTTACTGCAGTGCAGTTACTGCTGTACAGTTACTGATGTACAGTTACTGCAGTACAGTTACTGCAGTACAGTTACTGCAGTACAGTTACTGCAGTACAGTTACTGCTGTACAGTTACTGCAGTACAGTTACTGCTGTACAGTTACTGTAGTACAATCTTTACAGTCATACTCTATCAAAGCTCTCTTCTATTCACAGTTGTTTTTCTTTTTCTCATTTATTGCAAAGAGGTCAACTTTAGCTGTAGGTTTAACTTTTGTATATTTATTCTTTCGCTTACTTTGTTTTAAATGGAAGAGATTATATGTCTTTATACTAACTATAGTACAATATATCTATTCATTTATCTAATTTATAATATATTTATTTATGTTATCTATTTTATAACATATATATTTATATCGATTTTTTTGTTTATTCAGTTTAAAAGCCTGAATATATTCATTCTGTTAGGGCAAAATTTTTCATATTAATTTTATTATTTTCTTCAAAAATTATTTTTAGTGATCTTGATGTTGTAACTTTAGAATAATTTCAAGAAGTTAAATTATCAGTTTTCCGTAGTGATTTACATCTTCTTTCAATAATGCATTCCAATTTAAAAACATTCATTATCGATGTACATACATATTTGTTTGATAAATTCATCTAAAAGTTACTGAAATATTCTGAGTAAAATCCCTAGATATTTCTACTGAAAGAGAGGTAATAAAATTGCGTTATTTTTCTTTTTGAGCTTGGGGATAACTGAATTATTATTTTTAGAATGGAGTGTATATTTTTTTATAGAATAGAAATTTATAAGAAGTTGTAATGTTTTAATAACACAATGACCTTTATTTTATCCCTAGAAACTCCTGAACTTTACCTAATAGGTTTTAAAGTTTTAATTACTAATTAACTAATTAAATACCAGGTAAATATTTATTAAAGCTCTTATAAAACAGACCAAAATTTGAACTAATAAATTGTATCTCTCTTAATAATTTTTTTTGTGATTTATTAAAAACTAGCGGATACAACAAACAACATATCAGTCATTTAACAAAGATAATAAAAAAAATGATGATGATTACTCTGAAACTTTGTACATGGCCGTTAGTTTGTTGTATCCGCTAGTTTGTTTTTGTGTACACTGCATGACTGTTTAATAACCTCCTGGCAGGAATGTTCTAGTGACAGCAGTGCTACCTATACACATCTATCATCAGCTTTAGATTTAACAATAAATAAAAATGAAGGCATTAACGTACGCTCGGTATTAGGAGGTTGAAGGGGTTAAAAAATGCGCACAGCAATCTCGAGATTGTTCAAATCAGTAAATAGCGCGGAAATATATTCCAAAGAATAAAAAGATTAATAAATATATAATCCGTATGGAATATATCTGTGTCTATTATATATCAGAGGCAAATACCTTTTTAGTTCACTGGGTAAATGGTTTGTGTACAACTGCCTAATATCTGCCGTGAGAATTGATGTCTGTGACTGGTAAGACTATTGACACTCTTGATACGAACAACTGAAGCTATTTACAGCAGTCAACAGCCTAACCAGTGGGGTGAACACAGCTCTCTGGGGTGATACGGGTGAGAAAAGAAACTGACTTGAACGCGAGAAATGATAGAGATATAGTATTTATTGAGTAAAATTCACCTATGCCTCCACTCCTCCCAATTTCCCCTCCACTCCTCCCAATTATCCCTCCACTCCTCCCAATTTCCCTCCACTCCTCCCAATTATCCCTCCACTCCTCCCAATTTCCCTCCACTCCTCCCAATTTCCCTGCACTTCTCCCAATTTCCCTCCACTCCTCCCTTTCCACCACATAATATATTAAATAACCAACCAAATATAAACTCAATGTCTTACAAAATCTCTTCATAATTAAATAATTTATTCAGTTCTTTATTCCCATAATTTCTTCACATAAGGTGCAAATTGCATTAATTTTAGCGCGACTCTCGCCCCTATTGAAGGCGTCTCTTCAAAAGATGCGCTAATGCTTCATATGCAATGCATAAGCAGTCCCATTAGCCCCTCTGTCAGAAGATATTCATTCTGATGAAACATCATCTGGCAAAATAATTCTCAAAAACTGTACGAACCTATTATGTTAATAAATATAGCAATGACTGGTTTGAAAAATGTTCAGTATGGTTTTAGTTGTTCGTGTGACAGGGTAAAGTGCTGTCATTTGGGGTAACTATCTGTCTGTTGTTACCCTGACAGAGCAATATTGTCCTAATAACGAACATAAAACAACAAAAGAAGCTCTTTCTACTCACCATTGAATATAGGGTAGAAAAATGTAACTGTGATTTTACCAAAGAGCAACAATATCGCAATTCATAAAATTTGTTACTTTTTATGATGTTTGTGAATATTTAAAAATTGGCTTGGGAAACGACGACTTTTTTATAAGATTTGAAAATAATAGAAAGTTGTGAGATGAGCATCATCACAGTGACTCTTTTCTCTGATAGTACATCATCACAGTGACTCTTTTCTCTGATAGTACATCATCACAGTGACTCTTTTCTCTGATAGTACATCATCACAGTGACTCTTTTCTCTGATAGTACATCATCACAGTGACTCTTTTCTCTGATAGTACATCATCACAGTGACTCTTTTCTCTGATAGTACATCATCACAGTGACTCTTTTCTCTGATAGTACATCATCACAGTGACTCCTTTCTCTGATAGTACATCATCACAGTGACTCTTTTCTCTGATAGTACATCATCACAGTGACTCTTTTCTCTGATAGTACATCATCACAGTGACTCTTTTCTTTGATAGTACATCACCACAGTAACTCTTTTCTCTGATAGTACATCATCACAGTGACTCTTTTCTCTGATAGTACATCATCACAGTGACTCTTTTCTCTGATAGTACATACACTGGCAAATTACAACAGTTTAGCCTAGCATAACACAGTGCTTATTAATCTCATTCTAATTAGCCTTTGAAGCCACTAATCGCTCTCATCTTTTGCTCATCAAGTGGCCTTTTATGCAGACAGTTTGGAGATAGGACTGATAGAGTACCTACAGACAGTTTGTAGATAGAACTGATAGAGTATCTACAGACAGTTTGTAGATAGGACTGATAGAGTACCTACAGACAGTTTGAAGATAGGACTGATAGAGTACCTATAGACTGTTTGGAGATAGGACTGATAGAGTACCTACAGACAGTTTGTAGATAGGACTGATAGAGTATCTACAGACAGTTTGGAGATAGGACTGATAGAGTACCTACAGACAGTTTGTAGATAGGACTGATAGAGTACCTACAGACAGTTTGAAGATAGGACTGATAGAGTACCTATAGACTGTTTGGAGATAGGACTGATAGAGTACCTACAGACAGTTTGGAGATAGGACTGATAGAGTACCTATAGACTGTTTGGAGATAGGACTGATAGAGTACCTATAGACTCTTTGGAGATAGGACTGATAGAGTACCTACAGACAGTTTGAAGATAGGACTGATAGAGTACCTACAGACAGTTTGAAGATAGGACTGATAGAGTACCTATAGACTGTTTGGAGATAGGACTGATAGAGTACCTACAGACAGTTTGGAGATAGGACTGATAGAGTACCTATAGACTGTTTGGAGATAGGACTGATAGAGTACCTATAGACTCTTTGGAGATAGGACTGATAGAGTACCTACAGACAGTTTGAAGATAGGACTGATAGAGTACCTATAGACTGTTTGGAGATAGGACTGATAGAGTACCTACAGACAGTTTAGAGATAGGACTGATAGAGTACCTACAGACAGTTTAGAGATAGGACTGATAGAGTACCTACAGACAGTTTAGAGATAGGACTGATAGAGTACCTACAGACAGTTTAGAGATAGGATTGATAGAGTACCTACAGACAGTTTAGAGATAGGACTGATAGAGTACCTATAGACTGTTTGGAGATAGGATTGATAGAGTACCTACAGACAGTTTGGAGATAGGACTGATAGAGTACCTACAGACTGTTTGGAGATAGGACTGATAGAGTACCTACAGACAGTTTGAAGATAGGACTGTACCTACAGACAGTTTGGAGATAGGACTGATAAGAGTACCTACAGACAGTTTGGAGATAGGACTGATAGAGTACCTATAGACTGTTTGGAGATAGGACTGATAGAGTACCTACAGACAGTTTGTAGATAGGACTGATAGAGTATCTACAGACAGTTTGGAGATAGGACTGATAGAGTACCTACAGACAGTTTGTAGATAGGACTGATAGAGTACCTACAGACAGTTTGAAGATAGGACTGATAGAGTACCTACAGACAGTTTGGAGATAGGACTGATAGAGTACCTATAGACTGTTTGGAGATAGGACTGATAGAGTACCTATAGACTCTTTGGAGATAGGACTGATAGAGTACCTACAGACAGTTTGAAGATAGGACTGATAGAGTACCTACAGACAGTTTGTAGATAGGACTGATAGAGTATCTACAGACAGTTTGGAGATAGGACTGATAGAGTACCTACAGACAGTTTGTAGATAGGACTGATAGAGTACCTACAGACAGTTTGAAGATAGGACTGATAGAGTACCTATAGACTGTTTGGAGATAGGACTGATAGAGTACCTACAGACAGTTTGGAGATAGGACTGATAGAGTACCTATAGACTGTTTGGAGATAGGACTGATAGAGTACCTATAGACTCTTTGGAGATAGGACTGATAGAGTACCTACAGACAGTTTGAAGATAGGACTGATAGAGTACCTATAGACTGTTTGGAGATAGGACTGATAGAGTACCTACAGACAGTTTAGAGATAGGACTGATAGAGTACCTACAGACAGTTTAGAGATAGGAATGATAGAGTACCTACAGACTGTTTGGAGATAGGACTGATAGAGTACCTACAGACAGTTTGAAGATAGGACTGTACCTACAGACAGTTTGGAGATAGGACTGATAAGAGTACCTACAGACAGTTTGGAGATAGGACTGATAGAGTACCTACAGACAGTTTGAAGATAGGACTGATAAGAGTACCTACAGACAGTTTGGAGATAGGACTGATAGAGTACCTATAGACTGTTTGGAGGAGAAGGACTGATAGAGTACCTATTGACTGTTTGGAGGAGATAGGACTGATACAGTACCTATAGACTGTTTGGAGGAGATAGGACTGATAGAGTACCAATTGACTGTTTGGAGGAGATAGGACTGATAGAGTACCTACAGACAGTTTAGTTGAGATAGGTCTTATCCAGGGTGGAGGTATTACCCTTTTTTTGATGATGAATCTTAATAGTCTGATAATTTGATAGCTTATTATATGAATTATATGATGAATTTGCTTGCATTAATATTGCGTTAGTTACAGTGGTTTCATATATTGGCTATATAACAATAACGTATCATGATTATGTATACGTATTGTGTATTTTGCCTATATCAATCTCGAATCCTGACTATAATGGAGTTTTTTGGCTAACATATTGACGTATCATGGTTACAATTTCCGTGTCTTGATTATAATTACGTACCATGGCTATTATAATCGTTCATTATTGATAATATGATTTTCTCCTCCATACTGCACCTAGGTTCGAAGGTACACAACAATCGAATGTTATTAATGCTAAAACTAGCCAATTAGGCAGTTGTTTTTATTGTTCACTGTATGTTCCATGCCTCACATCAACCAAAGGTGAGTGAGAGAGCAGATAAAGCTACAGAACTATTTTATTCCTTTCAGCATATATGAAGGCATTGCATTTATTGTCTAGTGGAAGGTATTTCACTCACTGAAAACTCTTCCATTTTGATCGGATTGGTAAAGTCAACAGAAAATACAGTGGGATATGAAATTAACGGAATATTCTGAAACAGTGGTTCTTAAAGTATTTTTCTCGCACACCCCTTGCTTTTCTCAGGCACCCCCTGACTATTGTATTGTATTGAAATAGATTGGAAAGCTACTATGGTGTGAAAATTTAAAATGAGAAAGTAAGGAAAATAAATGTTTTATTTACATCCTGCATGATATTAGCAGCAAGAACCGAAAGTTACATAAATAAGAGCCTCTCAAGGCTTTCCCTATAAACAATCCAGGTCCCAGAGGGGTGCAGGGCACCACACTTTAAGAAACACAGTTCTAAATTAAGGACACATTTTTTTTGGAATATACAATTCATGGACTTTTGGTCTATTTAGAAAAGTTACGATTTTTACTAAATAATTGTTGTTTCCTTTTCTTTTATACTAATTTATACCTTATTTTGTATTAAAAATGAGCTTTTGTAAAAATATAAATATTTTAATTCACAACTTTTTCTTCCTTCCATATTTTGCCAAATAAATTATTTATTGAATACTAAATATACGGACTGTGAACTTTACTTTAACAAGTGGATTGATAATCTTCCGAACATTTTTCTTTATTAATTATCTGAAAATTTTGAAATTTGTTATTCGTGTTGAACAGGACAAAAGAAAAGTTTCTTTTCATGCTAAAATTTGGTCACAGACTCACAGCCAATCGAAATAAAGTTTTTTGATATAAAACGAATATTTTAGGGGTAACTTAAACGCTTCATATCAGCATCACATTTCCATTTAGAGAGACAACTCAGATTAATTTGAAAGAGAAACAGTTATTTTACGATTGAGATGTCCCCTAAAAGATATGTTTGAAATTTGATTACTTTGTTGGAAAACCCTATTTCTGGGATATTTTTCGAATTATTTTTGCTACAATTTTTTTATTCAGATATCTGAAAAACACAATGCAGTGTTATAGAGCTCCCTTTATCTATCAAAAAAAGCCCTGCTACGTCTTTCTACAACAAAAATTGGCAGAGATATAGAACATCAATCAATCAAATACGTAAGTTTTCAGTAGATACTGCAACATCTTTACCATCAGGTCACCTCGCTCTAGATTCTCTAGAAGGATGCGTCACTCAGACAAGCGATATTTCCCCATCATAATGAAGTTAATGCGGCACTGATTTCTTATTGGAGCCTAGGATTGAAAGGATGGTTTTATTTCTCCCAAATCAACTTCAACACTCCACTTGGAGTTAGGAAGGTGGATGCGTTCCCAGCCATCCCTCCACCTATCAACCCCATTGCAAGCGCTACAGACAAGCTATGCCTGAAATATTCACTCAATGTATTCTACACAGCTGTAGGTGTGTTTCAGGCCTATAATTATTTGTGATATTTTGCTTTTCTGAAGGGTATCGCTCCCTTAATCTCATTCATGACTGCAAAATTAAAGGTTCAGTAACATGGCCTAAAAAATCAATCTTTCAACTTAATTCTCAATTCTCTCAGCTCTATAATTTAATCTCCTTTATTGAGATTTAAAATATAATTGCATCAGATTTTGAAGAATACTTTTTATCAGATTTCCAATAAGTTTGTACAGATTTTTCAAAATACCCTCAAACTTTAATTATGAATCAATATACATATTAAAACAGCTTGTCATTCTTACCTTTTGTTGCATATTCATTTCCATCAACAAAAGAACCATACCTGCAGTTTTAAATTGAGCCTTTGTTAGTTGAAGATTTATTACCTGAATTAATAATTCCATATTAATTTATTGTAAAAGGGTAGTTTTGATTGGTATTCCAATAGTATGAAATATGTTCTATCTTTTTCTCTATCGGATTACACGATATCATTATAAGGAGCTTACTCAGGAGTGGTGAAGTCAAAGAGGCTTTACTTCACTGTCAAATATTCAGTGTGTAGCAAGCCATTTCTAGAAGAAAAAAGAACAACGTGATGAATATGGGATATTTAATTAGCAGTGCTATTTATTAGATACTAGCTGGCCACGGGGCTATTCTACGGAATTGGGAAATCAACAAATAGTTTTTGGTTTTGATGTTAATTTACAAATATGTCTTAATCTATTTTACTCATTTGGTGACGGACAGACCGACTGAATGACATGGCTTCTTGTATAAAGTACATAGATTATCATGCATAAATATCCTCTTGGTGACATAACTTGTATTTACACCCACTTTATGAGGCGCTATTGAAAGAGATACTGTTTAACACATTTTGTGACGGACACAAATCGGACTTTTTCCTATTCCGCTTTTTTTCTGTATCTCGAATATTTGATGTCTTGAATTCTTTGTTACCAGGATATTTTCTGTTAACCGGATTTTTGTTATCCTAACAATTATTTTAGTCATGGAATTAAATCGTACCTAAAATGTTAAAGCGGGAAATTTTTCTTGCAAGCAACAGATAAAAACACTTTGTATTAGTATATTATGTATTAGGTGATCGTAATTTTCATATACAGCATGTTGCTGTTATACGAACTGTAATGTAAATGAAAGTGTAAAATAGGGCGTAAATGATAGTGTAAATGAGGGTGTAAATGAGGGTGAAAATGAGGGTGTAAATGATGGTGTAAATAAGGGTGTGAATGATGGTGTAAATGAGGGTGTATATGAGGGTGAAAATGAGGGTGTAAATGATGGTGTAAATGAGGGTGTAAATAAGTGTGTAAATGATGGTGTAAATGATGGTGTAAATGAGGGTGTAAATGATGGTGTAAATGAGGGCGTAAATGATGGTGTAAATGAGGACGTAAATGATGGTGTAAATGAGGGTGTAAATAAGGGTGTAAATAATTGTGTAAATGAGGGTGTAAATGATGGTGTAAATGATGGTGTAAATGAGAGTGTAAATGATGGTGTAAATGAGAGTGTAAATAAGTGTGTAAATGAGGGTGTAAATGATGGTGTAAATGAGAGTGTAAATGATGGTGTAAATGAGAGTGTAAATGATGGTGTAAATGAGGGTGTAAATAAGTGTGTAAATGAGGGTGTAAATGATGGTGTAAATGAGGGTGTAAATGATGGTGTAAATGATGGTGTAAATAAGTGTGTAAATAAGTGTGTAAATAAGTGCGTAAATAAGTGTGTAAATAAGTGGGTAAATAAGTGCGTAAATAAGTGCGTAAATAAGTGTGTAAATAAGTGGGTAAATAAGTGTGTAAATAAGTGCGTAAATAAGTGTGTAAATAAGTGGGTAAATGAGTGTGTAAATAAATGTGTAGATGAGTGCGTAAATAAGTGTGTAAATAAGTTTGTAAATAAGTGCGTAAATAAGTGTGTAAATAAGTGCGTAAATAAGTGTGTAAATGAGTGTGTAAATAAGTGTGTAAATAAGTGTGTAAATAAGGTCATTTCCCCCTTACCTAAATATCACAGTTTGTGACTTTCAGGTCAATAAAATTGCTTCATTTGTTGTTAACTCATTTGGTGTCCCTAGAGCGCTCTTCTCATCACTTTGAGCCTTATTGCCCCCCTCCATAAGGCTCATAATGCCTTCCACTTCTCACTCTTATCTAAGTAAAATGAGGCCTGGCGACGGCAGCTTAATTTCCGGTAAAAATGAGACAAAGATATTAAATAGAGGAAATTATGGCTGCAGTGACGTCACACGTAGAGATGTTACTATTCTCTGGCAATTATGACGTAATTGCGACAATATTTTTGATAAGGTGAATAAGCCTTTAATTGGTTCATTCTTTTATAACTGTTAATTGATATTACACCTTTTTGTTATTTAGTGTAAGAATATAACAGTAAATTTCATATAAATTATTACCAAAACATAGGTAAATATATACAGGGTGTTTCTCAATAATGCCAACTTAACTAATAATTGTATTTAAGTTCTTGCATGTATTATATAAATATACATACATGTAAAGCTCGTACAACGGACAGTACATGTACTGGAAAAAGTGGACGCTGTGAGTGACTGAGGTTTTATTTTAGTTGTGGATTTAAACTTTGTAAGTTTTCTTTTACTGCATTTAAAAGAAACGCTAATGAAGGTAAACAATCTCAGAAATTATCAAATGAAAATTTTAATGAAAATCCTATAATATTCATATAACTTATAACAGGGTGACCCAATAAAACCGATACCCAAGTTTCAAAGGCTGTCATTCAAAAACTATCAGACTTACAAAAAATTGGAAAATCACAGTTTGTTTCTCAACAATTTTTCCATTTCTATACAAAATTTCTGTACAGACTAAAGAAAATTTGTTTACTAAAGAGGCTACTTCCTTACTGAGGACACTGCATTCACTATACAGTATTTCATTATAGAGGTGATCTACTGTAGCCCCTAATGCTATTATACTCGATTGAATATGGATATGTGAATATCAACTAACATGAATATACATAAATAGGTATATAGAATTATGGAATATTTCAATCAGTAATCTTACACTGCTTATTGCCGTTACAAGTGATTAGGCATCTCGCACTTTAGAGATGAAATGAATAACAAAAATATAATAGAAAAGAGGGTATGTATATTATTAACGGAAGAAAATATTGATAAAATTAGAGAATATTGAGCTAAAATGTAGATTATATCAAAATACAAAATAATAGAAACGAATGAAAATTTATACTTTAGTTCACAGTAAAGAAGTATCTTTCCTGCATCCAGAAATCTAGCTTTAATTAATTTTTTCTCTTGAATCACATTATTTTTAATTATTTTTCCCATGTATAAACTTGTTTATTTGGTTTGTTTTCCACAAGTATATTACCCAGGCCTTTGATTCTGAAGGAGACCTTGAATCGCTTAATTAACGGTATTACCGTTGGTGTATCATCGACAGTTGAACAATATTCAAGATTATGTTAGGTACAGTCACTGCCACCAGTTGCAAGGAGGCAGGCGAATGACTGTACACATCGCTTTGAAAGTCAATATAACTCCTTGGGAAGCTTCTTAATTGAATGTAGGACACATCAAATAGTTAGGGAATAAATGATATCTTTGGGGGGTATTGGTTAGAGCATTGTGCATGACATCCATGATATTAGTGATTGGCTCTATTAAATATTATTAACATGTGTATCTTTCTAAAGTAAGAACAGATTCTAATTTCTATGTGTTAGTATTTCAAAATTGGCTATTTCCAACAGAAGAAATCAAAATCTTTTATCACTAGGAACATCTAATTCCTTAAAATCATAGGTGAGATTAACAATTTTGTAAAATATAACAATGCGATTTACCGTTAGTAGAAATGATGGTTTCAGGAGGTTTGGTAGAATTTGGTCTAGCTCGTACAGATGACATCACGGAATTGATTTGATGTTGTGTATTGATTACCATTTACTTGATTATCGTTTTTAACCTTTAATTATCTGAAAACAAAACTTCAACCGCGTTTCAATATCCCACGTTTGGTATTCTCGAGTAAACTCTAATCGGGCGACGTTATGATGTGGAAGCAACCTAGGACATTGCACTAGAACTTTATTTTTCATACCTTTGTCTCTGAAGTATTGGTTATTGGACTGCAGTCAGCATCAGTAAACCTTAATTTGACTTGAAGACAGTAATTTGACTTGAGAAACATGTTCTCCTAATTGCAGTGGTGATTAGTTTTGGTCTACCATTAGATTTTCCTTTCTCAGAACTACCAGGGTCCTCGCTGAACCAAAATTGTTATTGCACGCTGGGACAAACCTAGTCAGTTCTGTTGACAATTTGGTCGTACATATATGATAAGTATGACTGTTTTGAACATATTGAGATAGTAAACCTTGAGTGCTAACTTATAACTGACTGGAATGCCTGAATCACTCAAGAATTCAACCCTTATTACTCTGGTAATATAATTTCAATCAACAGTAGAAGACATTATTTTACAAAATTTGAATTTCATATCAACATTTGAATCAAATATTTTTTCTCCTTTTTACTTATTAGTAATTAGTGATTCTTACTGATAGAAGAATTTCTATTTGATAAATTCATGGCTTAATTTTCAATGAAAACACGATATAGTTCGACTTTGACTCCGTTCAGTCTATAACAAAGCAAAATGGTCTTATCTGGATTAGGGCTACAGAAAAGCGATATGGTTTTGGTCTTTAACTTTTGATCAAGGATTCATGACTTAATTCTCATTAATTAATTTTTTCCTGTTCAGTATACATAGCAAATCAATACGATTCCTTGAGTTCAGTGTTTCTTTGTTCAATCTTAAATGAACAATTTGATTCCTATTGCTTTATTTTTGACACTCTCCAGTTTAAAGAAAAGCAATATGGCTCTTCTCTTGCCCATCCATTGCTATTTTGCTAAGCAGTGCATCTCCACCGTAAGTTGATGAATGTCTTACCTTATCACTCCCAAGGTACAATAACTTCTCAACTTCTCATCAAACTAACTTATGAAGAGACGCAATATTTGTACTCTCCGCCCTGAACAAACTTACACACCCGAATAACTTGCAGAGCCTTTTGGGCCTTCAAACTACCAATATTTTAATGAATTCTTATTTTTATTTTCTTATGAGCCTTCAATACTTATTAACTCATATATTACAATATAATTTCAGAAATATTTTTTTATAAATTATTCATGTTAGATAGAAACAATCGTATCAGGGGCTCTATCCGGACCTAACTTTGATGAAAGAAGGCGAATGTGGGACTCGTATTGCACTGTTGTAATTTGGATCTCTCTTTAGCCTACTTTTTTATTATTTTAATTGTAGTCATGGAGAATAACACTATAGAGTAGTTACAGGATCTATCATTTCTTCATTTTGCTCCATTTCACTAAGTGCAAAATATTTTCAAAAGATCTAGTAAGAAAAAAAAAAATGGAAATTATCTCAAAGATCTTCTGTATAATCAAACTTTTCGAATTATTTGAAATTCACCTTCAATTACGATTTTAAAAATGTAAATTTACGAAAATTATGAACAGTCACAGATGCTTGTGTTATTTTTTCATTATATTAGTACGTTAAGTGACTATTGTTCACGGAGTAGCTTTTTTACGTCCATGAGCAATGCACTGCATCTGAGGTACAGAAAGCACTTTCATCTTTATCGAAGTCCCTTGTATTTCCTTGGTATAAAGTATTTTTAAGTATAATCCCGAATCAGACTTTCAACCATATATCATTTTGATAATTATGATAAAACATAAAGGTTACTATTTTCAATTCAAGTTACTTATTAATATCTACATTAACATTTTTCTTATGAAAATATTCCCAATGTTATTTGCAGGTTTTTGGCATTGATATTATGATATGGAATATATTTCTGGCGGTGCTCCTCGCATTTTAAAATATTATTCTTCAAATTCCAATTCAAACACTTTGGTGTCAAAACAACCCAAAAAACACGTCTGAATGTGAGTTAAAGGGGCGATATGGGAAGAAAAATACGCGGCGATATTAATTATCTTTGATTTATTTTGTGATGATTTATATATTTTACCATAATATTTAAAATGTTCTATCAATTTATTTTTTTAACCAGTGCATAAAATTTTTAATCAAGTAATTTAGTGTTTAATTAAGAATGGTTTCTAATTTTTGTTTCATTTAAAAAGACAATTTTGTAATGAAACTATGCATGACTTTGCATTTACTTCTTTGCTATAAGTGTCCGGAAAACTGCCAGGCGGAAAACTGCAGAAGCGGAAAACTGGCGGAAAACTGACAGTCACTTACTGAATACAGTATGGACAACAAAAATGTTTCCTCTTTTTAAATACTTATAAATCGTTAACCAATTGACGAAAAAACTAAATTTGGTCTCTTTTTCTCCGCCTCTTATTGTACTATTAACAGGTAAAAACATTTTTGAACTGATGGACTTAGTTGAAGAACAGGTAAGCAAAAAGTGAGGGTGATTATTTCTGTCATTGCGCGAAGGTTATTCTTAGAGCTAAAAAACAGTGAATAAAGAAGGAAAAAATTATAATTGTAGACATTTTAATACAGGGTGCTTACACTTCTTCCTTTGAAAACTATTACAACTATTTGGAAATAGAACAACTTCAGTGACATTTTAATCTCATTGACGTTTTCACTCTGAATATTTGTTCTTCGCTTGTTCATTGCATGGTTAAGGCCCGCTTCACACTTGTATTTTTAACAGCCCGGAAAAATGCTCTTCTTAAAATGTGTTCACAGCATTTTTTTTATCTTGTAAGTAAAAATTTGATGTGATTTTTCCATCAGCCTTAAAAAACGCAGGTTTAAACACATTTTAAGAAGAGCTTTTTTCCGTGTTGTAAAAATGCATGTGCGAAACGGGCCTTAGCCACATGCAATGAACAAGCAAAGAACGAATATTCATAGTGAAAACTTAATGAGATCAAAATGTCACTGAAGTCGTTCTATTTCAAAATAGTTTCCAAGGAAGAAGTGTAAGCACCCTGTATTATAATATCTACCATTATATTTTTTCTCTTTTATTCACTGCCTTTTAGTAAGTAAATTCACAGAGTTAGCTCTAAGAATAACCTTCGCGCAATGACAAAAATAGTCACCTTCACTCTTTGCTTACCTGTTCTTAAACTATGTTCATCAGTTGAAAAATGTTTTTACATGTTAATAGTACAATAAGAGGCGGAGAAAAAGAGACCAAGATACAGTTTTTTCGTCAATTGGTTAACGATTTATAAGTATTTGAAAAAGTGGAAACATTTTTGAGGCCCATACTGTATAATGACTTCAGTCAGCAAAAACATTTTAATGATAAAAAACGACGTTTGTTCCTAGTTAGAAAGGGTTAAGGGAACATTCATTTTTACTTAATATACAAAGCAAAAACATTGTTAAATGTAGACAAATTTATTTGAAACTATATAAAATACATTATTATATAAATAAAGAGAAAAAACAAAGAAATAATTGTATTAGGGACAGAGTACAATTTCTTTGTTTACACAAGGCATCTCTACATTATCAGTTCATAACGTGTATAGTGTCTAATTATTTCTATTTTGTTTATAATTTGATAATTGAACAAGCCTTCAAGCTTAATATTCACTTGAACTCATTCTAAAAAATATTCGATCGATGTTTGTGAAATATTTAGAATTTGCAACACAACATCTATGATTATCAAACTGATATTACCAACCCAATTCTCTGACAATTTCACTCGATCGAATTGGATTACTTGGATTGGATACTTTTACATATAAATGAAAATTGTAATAATGAAAGTGTTAATGATATGGAGAATAAAATTGTGAATGTAATAAATATTGAACATACATATATGTAAGTGATATAACATTCACTTAATTTATAATATATACAAGATATAAATTATATATCTTATAAACATATAAAATCCTGTATAGATATATGTACGTGTCTTAACAAATAAGTTGAAAATGGTAATTATAATTTCTTTGTGTGTACTGAAGTTTGGTTTACTGTGTGTTTAATAAAGTAGTTTTGTTGAAATACTATTTTCCTTTGAATATTAACTAATCCAATATCTAAATACTTTAGTTATAACTGTAAAAAATTAATGTCCCCTTAATCCCTTAACGAAGGAATAACGCCTTTTTAATGAAATAAAGTGTTATTAGAATGTGTTTATAACCAAATAATATTTTAGAAAAGTCAAAAAATACATAAAGTGACTGGCAGTTTTCCGCTTCGGCAGTTTTCCGTCTGGCAATTTTCTACCTGGCAGTTTTCCAACTTGCAGTTTTTCGCCTGGCAGTTTTCCACCTTGCAGTTTTCCGTGTACCTTGCTATATTGCTAAATATACAAAGTGTGATTTGGAAAGTTTCATTTTATTTTAATGTGAAACATATAATGCTAAATAAGATAAAGAAAAATACATTGATAAATAAGAACTTTTGTTTCATAAATTTAAATATAGTTTAATCTCTAAATTATCCTTTGTTTTTTGAACATTTAAAATATTTTACTCGTGATGGTTATGATGGAAGGGAAGTTAAAACAGGGATTATTTATTGTATGAAAGATAAAGAAAATAATAAACAGTTCAATTCACCATACACTATCATACTTCTATTATAGGATTTTAGGTAAATTCCATCCCGGTAAATTCCACCCCAGGGCACAAATATTAACATATGTGGCCTTATTTATATGCATATACTATAGGAGGTTGATTAACATTATTTTTATATTATTCAGTAGAATAATTATACCCGACTAGACCGCCAACATATTCTTAGGTCAGGGGTTCCCAACCTTTTGGCACTCGCAACCCCTTTCCTAAAAGTTTGAAAGCTTTGCGACCTCCCCTTACTTAGGACTTACTATCAAAAGCCTAATTTTCCTTAAATTAAGATGAGTAGACGAGATAACCGGCACTCGTAGAACGCATACCTTCGTCACCTTGACAATCCAAAAACCCTTGAGTTACAAATGACCTTGACCTTTGACTTGTTTGGTCTCAAAATCTAATCAGAAAGTTCCTTGATATTGACCAATCGTCCCACCAAATTTCAGGCAATTTGGTTTAATACTTTTTGAGTTATACGAATAACAAAATTTAAAATGAATAATGAACAAAACATATCCTTCCTCAATTCTTAAAGGAAACTAGAATGGGCACTCGTAGAGCGCATACCTTTGCCACTGCTTCAATCGATTTTGACCTTTTCTTGACCTTGTACTTTGATTCGATCAGGGCTGCTAATGAGAATTTTCAGATTTCCCCCGATTTATGTTTAAATATCCCCAGAACAGAAAAAAACAATCCAAAGAATTTAAAAAAAGTTAATTAAAGTCATTATTTTTAGTGTAATTTAACAACTTTTGCAGTAATTCGCCTTCTTATCAGTTTTCAATGCAAAAAATCACAAATTGAACCAACCAACCAATAGCATTGCATATAAGGTTGTGGAGCGTGACGTCAGTGGGTGGTTTTTAAAAAATGATCGGCGTGACACTTCAGAGTGAAGAACCGCCAGACAGGTAGCAATCACTCCGAAACAAAACAGAAAATATATCAAACTCGTTATTATTTAAATTTAAAAAATGCACATTTTATTCGTAAATCGAACATTCGTTTGTTGTTTATATATGTCGTCAATATAAATTTATATTTATTTAAGTGCTATATCTAATTATAGTGAAATTTCCCAAGATTTTTACATAGTTCAAATAAAAATCCCCATATCCCCAAACGAGACCTCATTTTCTATGATCTGAGGATATTTCCCCAGCATTGGCAGGCCTGGATCCGAACGCTCCCAAAATTTGTTCAAATAGTTCATGAATCGTTCCCAATCCATCCAATCGTCCCACCACATTCCAGGCAATTTGGTAAAATAATTAAAGCTATGCGCATAAAAAGATTACCATTAATTTATGATAGATAACAAGATTAAAAATAAATAAATATATCTAATCACAGCATTCCAAAATTATGCGAAGATGAATATTTACGAATCATGTAATTGTTAATTAGCAAATTAAAGCACATTGCGACAACCTGAATTGTCAGAAAGAATATATTTGCATTGAAATAATCTAGACAGGGGTTTGTACAGCTAATAAACCTAGCTAGTGTGATACCTGATGATGCATTTCAGCAGAAAACTGACACACTCACAGTTGAGGGATCGGCAAAGAAAAGGAAGAAAATTCGTTCAAAAATTTATATTTGGTACCAGGATCACGGAACTGCCAGTTAGGGCTTTGCAACCCCCTGTAAAGGCTTTGCGACTCCTAAGGGGCTCGCGACCCACCGGTTGGGCATTTAGTATTTACGCGGGGTATAATATACCTTGGGCAAAATTTATCTGTGGTGGAATTTACCTGGGAGTGAAATTTTCCAGGAAGTTGAATTTTCCAGGGTATGAAATTTTTCAGGGTGGAAATACATGGTTCAATATATCACCCTTTGTTAATGGTGGAAGTTACAAAGAGATGATGAATATATAATAAACTTTATTGAAATATTCTTAACTATGTAACCTAAATAAATTTTGCTGGAGTTGTTTGAAATCAGATGATACTCAGGACTTCAACTTTGAAGTTGTAAAACAGCCAAATTCACTACAATTATATGGCAGCTGTTCTGAAAAGAGATAGGAGGCGTAATTAATTATATTGACCCTCACTCTAAATTTATTATTGACCTAGATGATAGCACTGGTACTGGTCGGGTAAACTACTTGTATAGAACAGTCTGGGACTACTTCAAATGGCCGAACACCATTGAAGACAAAACCTATTGAACGTGAAAGCCTTAAGGACGTGGCGATGAAACTTATTCTCCGCCTAGACGTAGTCCTGCTGGTGAATTTTGAGAAATTAATACTGAAATTCATGTCCTGGAAGATAGTAGTACCAATTGGATATTAGCTGCAGGATTTACTGGGGTGGGTCTTATTAGAAGGATGATGTTACATGTTGTTATCTCTGTTGTAGGGAAAATCAGGGTGGTGAAGACTGACGAATTAGATTGAGGAGAAGGGACTTCGGTGAGATAATGGTAGGGAAAAAAAGGAAAATTGACTGCATCCTGTGTGAATCCATTTTGTAAGGTCTTGCATTTGAATGCAAACAGAGTAAAAGAGACGTAACCTATCTGGTCAGCTGAAAAATTGGCCTGACATCTCTTATATTTAAAAAAGAGTATTTCTGGAGTAGATGGAACGGAAAGAAAGGACAAAGAAGAAAATAGAAGGTGTAATCTAGTCGCGAATGACTCCAAGTGCTTTACGGAGTTGAGAGAAGATTTATTGGATGGAAAGATGAATAGAAGGTAGGCAGTTTGCTAATTTTCTCGATAGAAATTACGGAAGTTCACTTCCATCAAGATCATTTAACTTCAGCGACAGGTTAAAGTGGTTAAACAAAGCCAGGATACCTAGAGACGCAGATGGGCATATGCCATCCCTTTAAGACTTTAAGTCTTCTAGCTGTAGAATGTAGATGGTATTAGATACTTGTTAAGCTTCGCAGCGGTGACTCGTCGTTTGAGGAATTCTTCGATTGGAGGAATAATTAGCTAGGCGACTGATGGATGTGTAATGATCCACTAAGTGACTGAGAGATTCGACTACACTTGTGCTGTAGAATCATGGAAGATTCATCCTTATCTAGGGAATATTGAATAAGATTTGAAAACAAAATTTAACTTTTCTCTTCATTTCACAGTCACAGTTGTTCGTTTTACTTTTCGACACATTTCATGGTAAGGGACAGTATTTCACAAAACTGTTTTCCGTATCCTAAGCAATGTTTTCAAATCGCCAAATATTGACTGAAACAACATACATGGTTTTTTCTACTAATATCTCAGCTATAGCCATAATTTCCCCCCTGATAATACCGCTATTTGTCCCCATTTGTCCGCAAGTAACATCCAAAGTTTTCCATCATTATAACTTCCAAATAACTTATTAATGGCAGATGAACGTAAGATAGATATAACCGTGTCTGGAAATGGAAGAGAGTTTCTTCTTAGTTTATTTATGGAGCCTTCAACATTAGAGGGTAAATTCTCACTCGCCGTTTCTGCCTAGTATTTTCATATACTTCTTGTCAAAGAAAAAAATTTATACTCTACGAAAAATTTCAACTCATTATTATGTACCATTAAAGAAAAGTGAATCCGAATGATGAAAATTGATCAGATCACAGTTTTCTGATTTTCTATTATTTTCAAATCTTACAAATTTTTCATATGGTAATTACACAGACCAATTTTAAAATATCTACAATCAATAAAATTAGTAAATTTTATATCTGCAAATGTGAAATTTGTCAACTGTCAAAAATCATCACGGAGACACTTTTTCTTTTGACTTACCAGGCCTATATCTGTAATTGACAAAATGTACAACATACAAAATATACCTATGTCTCACACTTATGACAGTCGAATAAATGTGGGACATGTCTCGGTTATATTTCTCCTGTGATAGATAATTTTATGAGTACCTTTGGTATTTTAGTTGATCGATTTTAGTTGAAGAAATACTTATATTAATTACCTCAACATTATTTTCAACCTATCATAATGTTTGTAATTGTTACTTCTAAAACAGCTTAACTGAAAACTAACAAACAAATTACCAAAGTTACCTAGAGAAATAATTACGAGTCATGTTCCACACTTATTCTATTGTCATAAGTCTGAGTCGTAATAAGAGTGAGACATGCTTGTAGATTACTGTATATAATTTACCGCTTCATATTTCTTCCTGTTATTCAATAATAACCGCATAAATGTTTTAATTCAGTTTGCTATCGCAATTAAATATATATCCAATTAATTCACAATGCACATTTCCCAGTAAAACATCGCATTGTGTCCATTGTACCATCAGTGAATTGAAAGCATCCTTTAATTTATAAATGAAATGCAGTGGCGAATTCGTGAAGAGATAAATGGCTAGGTACTTAAGTGTTATATTTACTGTGTCTTAGATTTAGTGACTTAACTGCTACTTAAAACACTCTGAGGGATGGCACGGAGAAATAGGCACTAGTTTAGAACAATAGAAAGGGAGTGCTATGCATTTACTATCGCCTCTTCATTTTCCTCTTCCATATTATGACCTACTATCACCTCTTCATTTTCCTCTTACATATTATGACTTTACTATCACCTCTTCATTTTCCTCTTACATATTATGACCTACTATCACCTCTTCATTTTCCTCTTACATATTATGATTTTACGATCACCTCTTCATTTTCCTCTTACATATTATGACTTTACTATCACTTCTTCATTTTCCTCTTACATATTATGATTTTACTATCACCTCTTCATTTTCCTCTTACATATTATGATTTTACTATCACCTCTTCATTTTCCTCTTACATATTATGACCTACTATCACCTCTTTATTTTCTTCTACCATATTATGACCTACTATCACCTCTTCATTTTCCTCTTACATATTATGACTTATTATCACCTCTTCATTTTCCTCTTTCATTGATATTATCTGGTCTTCATTTTCAGTGTTTTCTCTTATTAAATTATTGATGAGTTAATATCACTTTTTACAAATAATGAAATAATGATTGTTAACTGTTTATTTACTAGTTAATTAAATAACCCTAAATAAATAATGATAGATAAATTTATCATCAATGATTGAGTAACACACAGTGACTCATGTACAAAATATAATTATAACTAGAGTCCGGATTTATAGTTGTAATGCAACCGATGGAAATAGCACAACAAATAGTTTTAATAGCTATACAAAGTAGTCGCTAGTCGGAAAAAATTGTCCGGGCTCTAATAATAACAAATTCCTGACGCAGATAACTTTAAAAATTATATTTTACTATGAAAAATAGGATTTCCAAATTCAACCCCAAAATAAGAGGTTTTCAATAGTCTTTTATTTAGAATTGAATTCATGGAAATTGGTGAGGTACTGATGAAATTGTTAAACTAGAGGACAGGTGTTCGTAAAGCGTATACCTACGAAGCCGCTTATTAATGACCTTGGCCATCCAATAATTCTTGAGATATAAATGACCTTGACCTTTGGCCAGTTCGCTCCTAAAATCTGATAAACTGGTTCCTGGATAATGACCAATCGTCCCTCCAAATTTCAGGCAATTTGGTTGAATACTTTTTAAGTTATGCGAATAAAAAGATAACAAATAAATGAATTCCAACTAAAACATTACCTCCACAATTTGCAAAGGTAAATATCATGAAATAACAAACGGTAACAGTCTATACAACAACACCAATCGGAACCATTAAAATACATTATATAACTAATCATCTTCCTCCAAAAATTATAACCGATGCATTTTTCACTGAAAACAAACAATGACGTTACGATAGTTGGCGCCATAGCTATCGTAACGTCATCACAACTCTAATTGGTAGTAAATAGTAATGCAAGTTTTTCATTGCATCTAAATTTATAAACGAAAAAGCAAAATATATTTCATCCATTGATCAAAAAAGACATTTGTAATTGCTAATTTTATATTTGAGTTAAATGGAGCATATGAACTGATCTAAACAGTCAAGTGGTGACACGTATCTCTAATTTTAGAAGAACAAGGTAAAAAACATTAGAAATACTAACTGCATGGTTATAGTAACTAAATTAATTAAATTTGTCACTTTATTTCACTAAGACATCGGTACCAATATTGACAGGTAGGTATTTTTACCGTAAAAATCTGCCTCTAACAGATGATGGCAAGTTTTTAAACTCTAATTACTGTTTTTTTTTGGAGATTAAAGTTTTTAAGGAGTACAATAACAGGTTTTTTCACATCATTTCTCTGGCTCTAATAAATGATGACAAGTTTTAAACAGTAATGGCAGTTACTTTTCCAGTAAATGTGAGCCTCTAACAGACAAGTTTCAAACAGTAATGACAGTTACTTTTCCAGTAAATGTGTGCCTCTAACACACAAGTTTTAAACAGTAATGACAGTCACTTTTCCAGTAAATGTGTGCCTCTAACAGACAAGTTTTAAACAGTAATGACAGTCACTTTTCCAGTAAATGTGAGCCTCTAACAGACAAGTTTCAAACAGTAATGACAGTCACTTTTCCAGTAAATGTGAGCCTCTAACAGACAAGTTTCAAACAGTAATGACAGTTACTTTTCCAGTAAATGTGTGCCTCTAACACACAAGTTTTAAACAGTAATGACAGTCACTTTTCCAGTAAATGTGAGCCTCTAACAGACAAGTTTCAAACAGTAATGACAGTCACTTTTCCAGTAAATGTGAGCCTCTAACAGACAAGTTTCAAACAGTAATGACAGTCACTTTTCCAGTAAATGTGAGCCTCTAACAGACAAGTTTCAAACAGTAATGACAGTCACTTTACCAGTACATGTGTGCCTCTAAGAGATGACAGTTTATTTGCCACGGCTTACCTCTGGTCCAAGACTCTAATTCTGTAGCTCTATCAGTAGAAACTTCAGCCGCAGAAGAAGAAGTTCCGTAAGTTTGTAATCTCCTCAGAGTTTTAGAGGCGGAGTCATTACTGAGTTTTTGATCTCGTGTCATTGGTAGTGATTGTATCTGCTGTCAGACTTTAATTACTTTCAAATGGCTCCGATGAGCAGTAAATAGCCCTATCTGTTTTACCAATGGATGCCATCAGAATGTCATGCCCGGCCTGGGAAACTCATTCTAATTTAAAAACTTCAACTAATCCTTATCTGCGCCATATTAGTTTGGCCTGATGACTTTTCTATTTGGGATAACTTTACTAGACATCATACAGGTACAATCACGAGTGAAAATATATAGAAAATCTTTAAATAGCAACTTTTGAAAATGAATACTTGAAAAAAAAAAATGCATTTTGGTTTATTTTTCCATACAATATTTTCAATAATTCGATTGGCAATATTTTATCGACCTGTATGTTGTATGTATGTATATTTCTTAACCAGATATATAATTAGTTTTGATAAAATCGATATTGATAATTATTTGAGCGATAGAATTGCCGTTGTATAGTTACCCGATGAAATGCAGAAAATATAATAAAAAGATTAAAAGAGTCAGGTGGTCATACTAATAAGCTGTACGAGGGCATCATTGCTGTACCAGAACGAAAATATTAATAAAATCTAAACCAAAGAGAAGATCAAAAGGAACCTAAAACTATGATTGGTGAAAGCTTGCAAAAGAGTCTGCATTTAGAAAAAATTGGGAGTCAACCTGATTCATCACTTGAGTCAAGGCTGCAAAACTCCAATGTTGGAGTCTTTTTTCTTGGTTGACTCTATCTGAGTCAATCTGACTATGAATTAGGAGTAAATATGACTCTTATTTTTGAGTAAAATACTATGATGAGTCAAGTTGACTCACATTTTTGAGCCGGTTTTGCGACATACTGAAAACTCAAATTTTGAGTCAAAATGACTCGTATTTTTTTCTCAGTGTGATATCTCGATTGAAACCATCCAGGTAAAAATTAACGGAAACAACTTTTGTTAGAGGGAACACGCGAGAAACATTGAAACAGACCCAAAAATTTGCTACCCAAAATTGTTTTCAGTGAAGAGAAGAAATTTGATTTGTAACAAAATGTAATCCTTAAAATGACTAATTTTTGTCAAGGTCAGGAGACATTGAATCTCGAGAGATAACTCGTCAACAAGGAGAAGATTCTATAGGATGGTTTGGGCAGTTGTTACTGAGACAGAAAAGATACATTTGTTTTTTGAAAAATGGGATTTACTTCTACCTTGATTACACTGCACTTCAAATAATAATAAGATGGTACTTACAAGAAGACACCACGTCCTGCCATGGGGCAAAAATGACTCAAAACTGACTCGTATCCAATGTTCAAAGATTCATTTCAAAGGGAGAATGATCATCTTCATCACCAGATTTCAATCTTTTGGACTACAGTATCTGGTCAATTTTAGAGTCAAAGATTTCAACAACTCAGCTCTGAAAAAAAAAAACTTCAGAATGGGAAAAATTCGACAAAAAACCGTTCATGTCTTTTGCTTCTCATTTTCCAACCGTCTTCAAAAAGTTATTAGTTCAAATACAGAAAACATATCTTTGTATTTTTCCTATTCCTTGTATCTTATCCTCACCATTTGATCATTGTTCAATAAATAAATGAAAACTGTGTAATTTAAATAAGCAAGCACCCGTTAATAGAATATTGAGATTGGAATAAAATAACACAATATGTAACAACAGTGTTAGCAATATGTCACCACAGTGTTAGCAATATGTCACCACAGTGTTAGCAATATGTCACCACAGTGTTAGCAATATGTCACTACAGTGTTAGCAATATGTCACCACAGTGTTAGCAATATGTCACTACAGTGTTAGCAATATGTCACCACAGTGTTAGCAATATGTCACCACAGTGTTAGCAATATGTCACCACAGTGTTAGCAATATGTCACTACAGTGTTAGCAATATGTCACCACAGTGTTAGCAATATGTCACCACAGTGTTAGCAATATGTCACTACAGTGTTAGCAATATGTCCCCACAGTGTTAGCAATATGTCACCACAGTGTTAGCAATATGTCACTACAGTGTTAGCAATATATGTCACTACAGTGTTAGCAATTTGTAACAACTGTGTTAGCAATATGTCACTACAGTGTTAGCAATATATGTCTCCACAGTGTTAGCAATATGTCACTACAGTGTTAGCAATATGTCACTACAGTGTTAGCAATATGTCACTACAGTGTTAGCAATATGTCACTACAGTGTTAGCAATATGTCACTACAGTGTTAGCAATATGTCACTACAGTGTTAGCAATATGTCACTACAGTGTTAGCAATATGTCACCACAGTGTTAGCAATATGTCACTACAGTGTTAGCAATATGACACTACAGTGTTAGCAATATGTCACTACAGTGTTAGCAATATGTCACCACAGTGTTAGCAATATGTCACTACAGTGTTAGCAATATATGTCACTACAGTGTTAGCAATTTGTAACAACTGTGTTAGCAATATGTCACTACAGTGTTAGCAATATATGTCTCCACAGTGTTAGCAATATGTCACTACAGTGTTAGCAATATGTCACTACAGTGTTAGCAATATGTCACTACAGTGTTAGCAATATGTCACTACAGTGTTAGCAATATGTCACTACAGTGTTAGCAATATGTCACTACAGTGTTAGCAATATGTCACTACAGTGTTAGCAATATGTCACCACAGTGTTAGCAATATGTCACTACAGTGTTAGCAATATGACACTACAGTGTTAGCAATATGTCACTACAGTGTTAGCAATATGTCACTACAGTGTTAGCAATATGTCACCACAGTGTTAGCAATATGTCACTACAGTGTTAGCAATATGTCACCACAGTGTTAGCAATATGTCACCACAGTGTTAGCAATATGACACTACAGTGTTAGCAATATGTCACTACAGTGTTAGCAATATGTCACTACAGTGTTAGCAATATGTCACCACAGTGTTAGCAATATGTCACTACAGTGTTAGCAATATGTCACCACAGTGTTAGCAATATGTCACCACAGTGTTAGCAATATGTCACCACAGTGTTAGCAATATGTCACTACAGTGTTAGCAATATGTCACCACAGTGTTAGCAATATGTCACTACAGTGTTAGCAATATGTCACTACAGTGTTAGCAATATGTCACTACAGTGTTAGCAATATGTCACCACAGTGTTAGCAATATGTCACCACAGTGTTAGCAATATGTCACCACAGTGTTAGCAATATGACACTACAGTGTTAGCAATATGTCCCCACAGTGTTAGCAATATGTCACCACAGTGTTAGCAATATGTCACTACAGTGTTAGCAATATATGTCACCACAGTGTTAGCAATTTGTAACAACTGTGTTAGCAATATGTCACTACAGTGTTAGCAATATATGTCACCACAGTGTTAGCAATATGTCACTACAGTGTTAGCAATATGTCACTACAGTGTTAGCAATATGTCACTACAGTGTTAGCAATATGTCACTACAGTGTTAGCAATATGTCACTACAGTGTTAGCAATATGTCACTACAGTGTTAGCAATATATGTCACCACAGTGTTAGCAATATGTCACTACAGTGTTAGCAATATGTCACTACAGTGTTAGCAATATATGTCACCACAGTGTTAGCAATATATGTCACTACAGTGTTAGCAATATATGTCACCACAGTGTTAGCAATATGTCACCACAGTGTTAGCAATATGTCACTACAGTGTTAGCAATATGTCACTACAGTGTTAGCAATATGTCACCACAGTGTTAGCAATATGTCACTACAGTGTTAGCAATATGTCACCACAGTGTTAGCAATATGTCACCACAGTGTTAGCAATATGTCACTACAGTGTTAGCAATATGTCCCCACAGTGTTAGCAATATGTCACCACAGTGTTAGCAATATGTCACTACAGTGTTAGCAATATATGTCACTACAGTGTTAGCAATTTGTAACAACTGTGTTAGCAATATGTCACTACAGTGTTAGCAATATATGTCACCACAGTGTTAGCAATATGTCACTACAGTGTTAGCAATATGTCACTACAGTGTTAGCAATATGTCACTACAGTGTTAGCAATATGTCACCACAGTGTTAGCAATATGTCACTACAGTGTTAGCAATATGTCACCACAGTGTTAGCAATATGTCACTACAGTGTTAGCAATATGTCACTACAGTGTTAGCAATATGTCACTACAGTGTTAGCAATATGTCACTACAGTGTTAGCAATATGTCACCACAGTGTTAGCAATATGTCACTACAGTGTTAGCAATATGTCACCACAGTGTTAGCAATATGTCACCACAGTGTTAGCAATATGACACTACAGTGTTAGCAATATGTCACCACAGTGTTAGCAATATGTCACTACAGTGTTAGCAATATGTCACCACAGTGTTAGCAATATGTCACTACAGTGTTAGCAATATGTCACCACAGTGTTAGCAATATGTCACCACAGTGTTAGCAATATGTCACCACAGTGTTAGCAATATGTCACTACAGTGTTAGCAATATGTCACCACAGTGTTAGCAATATGTCACTACAGTGTTAGCAATATGTCACTACAGTGTTAGCAATATGTCACTACAGTGTTAGCAATATGTCACCACAGTGTTAGCAATATGTCACCACAGTGTTAGCAATATGTCACCACAGTGTTAGCAATATGACACTACAGTGTTAGCAATATGTCCCCACAGTGTTAGCAATATGTCACCACAGTGTTAGCAATATGTCACTACAGTGTTAGCAATATATGTCACCACAGTGTTAGCAATTTGTAACAACTGTGTTAGCAATATGTCACTACAGTGTTAGCAATATATGTCACCACAGTGTTAGCAATATGTCACTACAGTGTTAGCAATATGTCACTACAGTGTTAGCAATATGTCACTACAGTGTTAGCAATATGTCACTACAGTGTTAGCAATATGTCACTACAGTGTTAGCAATATGTCACTACAGTGTTAGCAATATATGTCACCACAGTGTTAGCAATATGTCACTACAGTGTTAGCAATATGTCACTACAGTGTTAGCAATATATGTCACCACAGTGTTAGCAATATATGTCACTACAGTGTTAGCAATATATGTCACCACAGTGTTAGCAATATGTCACCACAGTGTTAGCAATATGTCACTACAGTGTTAGCAATATGTCACTACAGTGTTAGCAATATGTCACCACAGTGTTAGCAATATGTCACTACAGTGTTAGCAATATGTCACTACAGTGTTAGCAATATGTCACTACAGTGTTAGCAATATGTCACCACAGTGTTAGCAATATGTCACCACAGTGTTAGCAATATATGTCACTACAGTGTTAGCAATATATGTCACCACAGTGTTAGCAATATGTCACCACAGTGTTAGCAATATGTCACTACAGTGTTAGCAATATGTCACTACAGTGTTAGCAATATGTCACCACAGTGTTAGCAAGATGTCACCACAGTGTTAGCAATATGTCACCACAGTGTTAGCAATATGTCACTTCATTAGCCTCCACATGAATATTCCACACATCTCCCTCTGTCTTACTAATTGCAATATCACAATCTTTGGTTCTCCTATTATTTGTCTTTTAATTCGGATCAAGAACTGACCTTCCATTCGGTTTGAGTTTTGTGAGTACTTTAATATGATTTCAATATTCAATTTCTCAATATTGCTCCCTGAGAAATTGTATAAATATATTGTATTTATTATAACAACAGAGTTAATCTTTGTGTTTTGTTTTAAATTGTACAGGGAGAGCTGGAGAAAGTGGGTGAGAAAATATTAATTGGTATAATTGATACTATTTTCATCTGCTATATTTCGTAATACTGTATTCACGAAGTAGCTTTTCTGCATTCAAGAGCTGCATTCAAGACCGAATAATCCTTTATGCGAATTATTGCTTCAAGTCACAGATTTCAATGCATTTAATAACTAGACGATTGGCACTGGTAGAGCGCATACGTTCACCGCTGCTTACAAATGACCTTGGTCATCCAATAATCCTTTAGTTATAATGACCTTGACCTTTGACCAGTTTGCACCAAAAATATCTAAACAAATGGATCCCTATCGTCTCATCAAATTTCAGAAATTTTGGCTGAAAACATTTTGACTTGTAAATGACCTTGACCTTGTCATTTGATCAATCCCAAAATCTAATAAAATGGTTCCTGGATAGTGACCAATCATCCCACCAAATTTCAGACAATTTTGTAGAATATTTTTTGAGGTATTCGAATAACAAGATAGGTAATTAATGTATATCAAAATCTTAGAATATATTTATCATATATGATTCTCCACTGAACCAAAGTTAATTAAATTTCTAATTCACAATAAATCTCAAGCCTCGGATTCAATCCGTTTATTCACGTAATTTTAAGATCAATTGCTCAGGTTGAAAGTTGTTTCATTTTTGCCCCAAAGATAAATGGCTGCTCATAAATTTCCATGCCTTTTTCTCTCATAAATGTTGAAACTGCGGTACTGTTTTAGCATTGAAATTCTCTCCCCTCAAGTACAATTACCTGACCAATCACTGACAAATTATCTTCCCAAATTACTAAATGTGTCCATACTTTTGGCAGTATTGCTGCAATAAACCCCATCATCAGTCAATACTTAATAAACTGTTTGATTTGTTCTCTCTGCTTTATTAACAGTTAAATAGGAAAAGTTCGGCGCGTATATTAAGCTACGAGTTCCATTGGCTCTAGGATTTCTAACCATTAATCTAAATTTCCTTCTGTTCAAATAATTTTCAGCACCAAAAATAGAATGTGTTTATTTGATGTTTAACATCAGTAGTACATGTATAGAATGTATTCTAATACCTTCAAACACATTAAAAACGTATTATTAAACAAATAGCTATTTCAATTCAATTAATAATTAAGGGGATCGCTTACTAGTTTTGCTAGCTACCAACAATACTCGTCCGATTGAGCTGAGATTTTGACTCAAGGTGTAAAATGCTCCAAATCTTTGAAGTTGCTCATGTAATTTTTTCATTTTGGAGTCCCCCTCCCCCGTGGGAGGTGAATAACCAGTTTTTTGCCCCTCCCCCTCCGAAAAGTCAAAGGTTCAATGGGGGTTGGTCTTACAGAAAAAATTTATAGGAGCTAATTTTGCTCAGCTCGAACTTCCTAAGACTGTCAAGTGAGCGTTTTTTGAATTTCGATCTCAATTTTTAATTTCATTTCTAAAAAAATATCACATTTTTTCATTTTTTTAAATAAAAACAGTTAGAGATCCAAATTCTAAAAAGCTCACTTGACGATCTTAGTAATTTCAAGTTAAACAGATTAGCTCCTATAAATTTTACTGTAGGAACAACCCCCATTTAGCCTTTAGGTTTTGTGCGAGTACGATTTGAGTAAAAAAGTTACCAAGATAATGATAAAAAATTACCGAGCCAAACCACTAGACGATATCCTAAATAACAAAACTGTCTAGTAAATTTTAGCTTTGCTTCATCAAAGGAAATGACATCTTAAGGTGTTGCTAAGTGCTTTTCATACCCTATTATTGTTAAGAAATTAACCAATGCTATTTAATAATAACATCTTGAGGCGTGGCAAATAGTCTGAATACTTTTTCAAGATGTCAACCTTCTACTGTTGGGATTCCTTATATTTAATCTATTCAATAAATTCTGTAGTCTCTGGCTAATCTCTGTTCAGTCTTCAATCAGGCGATCCACGCTACGGTAGTGTTTCCTTGAGTTAGCTTCAGACTTCATTGTGTAGTAGTATCTAACTTTAGAGTTAACACAATTGTGTATCTGAGCAGAGTTTTCAACCGTTTATCGTATTTTATCTCTAGATAATGTTGTGAAGAAGTAATCTGCTTGTTTAATTTCTCTCTAAGAGCCTAGAATCAAAACCACCACCACATATCAGTACTTGATTGATGAACCCAAAAATATTATTCCATCTTCGGAAAGTTTGGATCTTATTATAACATACTGCACTCTTTACTAACAAAGTACGTAACTGTGATACTGCATAGAAAAATTTATAACTCTCAACGATTATTTCCTTTTAAAGTTATTTTACCAATAATTTGTTACCAATTATAATATTATAGTGTAATAAGAGTTAAAATTATTAATGGACTTACAACTTTGCAAAAAAATCTTGAAAATTGAATAGACAAATCATTAATGTGTTTTTTATTTTCATAAAAATTCAAATCAAATTTTGATATTAAATATTTTATTTATCAACAAAAACAAGTGACTATAAAACAATTATTTTTTTTAAAGTAATATTAAGTAATATATTTAAAAAATCTACTGATGTGATTCAAAATTAAATAGTTTTGAATTTTATGGAGACTGGTATATTCCACCACAGTATATTCCACCACAGTATATTCCATCCCGGTAAATTCCACCCCGGTACATTCCACCTTAGATATATTCCACCCCGGTAAGTTCCACCCCACTTTGCGGGTTAGGTTGGTTATTTATTAATATTAATCATTTATTAATTATTAGTATTTTATATAGTATGAGGTAGCTTGCATTTTCTTTGTAGCAAATTAAACCTTTTGCTCTCCAATCACTTAAGCTGTTTATTTTCCACTACACATGTAACGGAACATCAGAAAGAGAGGTTATGTGAACGGTACTTGACGCTCTTTATCAGTTGAGGTATTTTAATTTTCAATCACAAGCTGATTTTCTTCACCATCGCCAACACAACAGCGATATTAACTGTAAGATGATGTCATATAGTACTTATTTTTATTATATTTTCAATTTGGTATTTTGAAAATGGTTTTTGACCGAAAGCTTTTTTTACCTTCGTAGAATGCGGGAAGGTCATATTTTAGACTTCATTTATTTATTTATTTATTTATCATCTTGTTATTCGCTTAACTGAAAAAGTGTTTAATCAAATTGCCTGAAATTTGGTGAAACGATTGGTCAATGTCCAGTGACGTACTGGTAGGATTTTGGGAGCGACCCGGTCAAGGACAAGATCATGGTCATTCATAACTCAAAAAGTATTGAACCATATTGCATGAAACTTGGTGGGAGGATTGGTAAATATAAAGGAACTATTTTGTTAGATTTTGGAAGCAATCGGGTCAAAGGTCATAGATCAAGGTCAAGGCCATTGTAACTCAATAACTCAAAAAGTATGCAACCAAATTGTCTGAAATATGATGGTACAATTGGTCAATGTCCAGGAACCATCTGGTAAAATTTTTGGGAGCAATCTTGTCAAAGGTCAAGGTCAAGGTCATTTATAACTCAATAACTCAAAACTCATTGAACCATATTTCATGAAACTTGGTGGGACGATTGATTATTATCCAGTCAGCACCTTAATAGATTTTGAGAGAGAACGGGTCAAAGCGGCGGCGAAGGTATGCGCTCTACCTAGTGCACATAATCTAGTTTACATATATATATATATTTTTTTTGACAAGTAGGTTTTTGACTGTGAGAGGTGATTACTGCACAGAGTTTTAAGACTGGGGGGATTATTGTCTTTTTTTACTTGGAGAGATTTTGACTACGGAAGTTCTTGTTCTGGAATCCAAAATAACAATTTATAAGCGAAAACGAAAACATTGAAAGGGTGATCTCTGCCAGCCGAACCCCTCCACACCTCTTCCAATTATTGTGTTAAAAGCATATACTGTAGTTTCATGTTAAGAAGGAATTAATATTAACTTGCTCAACATGTTAAATTTGCTATAATCTACCATATAATGAATATTTGTATTTTTGTCAATTGGGATAAAATTTCATTTGACTTGAGCTACCTCTAAATATTGTCCAAATGTCTTAGGATATCGTCTGAGTTATTACTTCATGTGTACGAGTATTTAACAAATGGTCATCTAAAAATAGAACATTTGAGTTTCTATTATCACCCTAATGAGCATTGTCACAGGGGTGGTATATACCGGGGTGGAATATACTGGGGTGGAATATACCGGGATAGAATATACCGGGGTAGAATATACCGGGGTGGAATATACCGGGGTGGAATATACCAGGGTGGAATATACCGGGGTGGAATATACCGGGGTGGAATATACCGGGGTGGAATATACCAGGGTGGAATATACCGGGGTGGAATATACCGGGGTGGAATATACCAGGGTGGAATATACCGGGGTGGAATATACCGGGGTGGAATATACCTAGAACCGAATTTTATACAGTTTTCCAATTATTGTTCTTCACTAAAATGAATATCTAGGATTTTTTCAATGAATGAGTACACAAGTTGAATACTTAAGATGAATACTTAAGATGAATACTTAAGATGAATACTTAAGATGAATACTTAAGATGAACACTTAAGATGAACACTTAAGATGAATACTTAAGATGAATACTTAAGATGAATACTTAAGATGAATACAAAAGATGAATACATAAGATGAATACTTAAGATGAATACTTAAGATGAATACTTAAGATGAATACAAAAGATGAATACATAAGATGAATACTTAAGATGAATACATAAGATGAATACTTAAGATGAATACTTAAGATGAATACTTAAGATGAATACAAAAGATGAATACATAAGATGAATACTTAAGATGAATACATAAGATGAATACTTAAGATGAATACTTAAGATGAATACTTAAGATGAATACTTAAGATGAATACTTAAGATGAATACATAAGTTATGTTCAATGAATGATATACAGAGTATTGATGTTAGCTACGTATTTTATGTCAAGTGCTTAAAATAATGTTTAGATACTTTATAATATACATATATGCAGAAAATATATTGCGTACTATAGGCTTCAAATACTGTAAACAGGTCATTATTGTTATAGATCCATATTATACCTGCTGTCCACCTATTAAGAAATTAATGATATAATAGGCCTATGTGTATACATTATTATTTTCCTAGTTTAACCACCGTAGGCTCATTTACGTGATCCTTACAGTGAGGTTGTTACAATGAGTCATGTTTCCTATTTAAAAGTTTACATTATTCTTTTTATATATTCTAAATTTCAAAATATAGGTTAATATCGTGAAGGAATCTAAACAGTGTACTGGTCCTGTATCTCCTAACAATGCTTTAATTTCTATGGGAAAATCGAGATTGTGGAAGCGATTTCTCCTCTGCACATGGTAATTGCTACATTCAGTCAAAATATGTTTTACAGATATTACAGCTTGGTTGCATTGGTAATGGTCACATGTTGGAGGGGGCTCTCCTGTTAGTAGGTACGAATGGGTCAACTTGGTGTGACCTATCCTGAGTCTGGTTAGCTTTTCTAATTCCCATTCTCTATTGGTTTCGTAGGAGGTCATTAATGGTTTAGACGTTTCTTTTTGTGTGTATACATATGTATTAGATTTATTTTCACGTACGTATTAGTAAATCATACATACTGATTATTATTTTAATTTTTTTTACTCGCATAATTCATATAACTATTAATTTTCGTTTTGTTATTAATATTAGTGTTACCAGTAGCCGTGTATTTATTATTAGCCGTATTTATTATTCATTTTTTTTGTCTTTATTTACATTACTCAAAAGTATTGAACCAAATTGCTTGAAATTGAGTGGTACGAGTGGTCAATGTCCTGGAACCATTTGATTAGATTTTGGAAGCGATCAAGGTCAAGGTCATGAAAAGGTCATAAGGGAACAAATATTTAGCAGTGGTGAAGGTATGCGTTCTACGAGTACCCGTTATAGTTATAGTAAGTATATTAGGGTGGGCCGAAAACCAAAGTTTTTGAAACTTACATGCGGTCGGTGTACAATAAAAAGTTGTGAATGGGAAGATAGTATGTAAAATTGAATTCAGGTTATTTGAGCATGAATAAGAGCCATTAAAGTGTCCATTATTTTGTATTTAACGATATCTATAATCAAATATTTACATCATAACTAATTAAATGTTCAAATTATATAAATTATTCAATTACTTTCGTTAATCCGTACTTTACTTTTCTTTACAGGCTCGTGCTTTTAAAACAATAATAATTCACTGTTTGTTATGTTCTGAACATGTTTAAAACATGTTCAGTAAGGGTAAATATAAGGTTCAAAATACGTTTCATTTATCACGAATACTATATTATATTGCCATTGGTATTACCTTCACAGTATAACTAAAGCAGATACAACTAGCTAATTGGAAAAAAGAGTACATTTTCTAGGTTTAATCACCAAATTTGTTCAAAAAATATATCGTGTGACCTCTTATCTAACTTTGTGTGATATGAAACTTTAACCGAGAAATTAAGATGTGGAATTTATAAAATATCACCATATATGAAATCGATTGTACTTACTAGAAATTTTTCGAAAAAATGTAAAATAAATGATAAAATATTTAATTCCAAATTTCACTGTCTTTGTGGGACCTCTTAAACTTGACTAATGGTTCTAATACTGTACACACGTTATTTTTATAGTCAAACAAAACTTATACAAGCATTCCATACTTAAAATCAGAAAAAGTTGGTCAAACCCCTTAAATCAGCCCACTCTAATGTATTTGTAGGTTACAGATAAAAAACACTGCAAATAGGTACCGTACACTCTTATTTCAACTGCTTATGATATTCAGAATCCGTAAGTATAAAGAACTATTGGGCATCTTTCACGAAGTCCCCTGTATTCCAATTGACTTTACTGACTAATTCCAAAGTGTTCCACATCACCTCAATTCCCTAGCATTAAAACAGAGCACATTGCACAAAGATTCAGGTCACTTTTACCCCCAATGGCACCAGTCGGTTACATTGCTATTCATGTTATGAGTGACGCGAGAGTCTGATTCCACAACAAAAACTGCGATTTGAAAAAAGCTTTACTTTATATTTAGTCACAAGGGGGAGGGGGGTATCGGTATCCTGGATGTTTCGAATTGTTGATATGGATTGGAACAGATTGAAATGAAATGTGTGGAGTGACTGTATAGAGGTGGTAGTGACTGTATAGAGGTAGTAGTGACTTTATAGAGGTGGTAGTGACTGTATAGAGGTGGTAGTGACTGTATAGAGGTAGTAGTGACTGTATAGAGGTGGTAGTGACTGTATAGAGGTGGTAGTGACTGTATAGAGGTGGTAGTGACTGTATAGAGGTGGTAGTGGCTGTCTATGAAATTTATTCACTCAATAACAATTTATTTGTAAATGAATTTCATTTATCTCAGAGTTTATCTCGCACATAATTTTCTAATTAATTCTCCCAGACTAAATCTTCTTGTCCATTAAAACTAGAAATTTAGATAATTTAATTTACCTAGGCGGATGGTATAAATCTTTATCGATATTCTATATTACATCTCACTCTTCAAGACAGTATTAGGCAGAGCAACTGTAAGATTATGCCGTAGTTATGCCTTGGCAGCTACAAATGAATCTAATATTATGATAAACAATGAATTATTACAGTGTATTATGTGTATAAACTCTTTGCTTCCTCAGTAGAAATATATTCCACACTATGACATTAAAAAAAACCTTTTGAAAGTTTAATTGATGTTCGGGGACACATTGGGACACAGGGGGACATTCGCCCCCTTTACATGGGAGTTTTATTCCAACAAACGAGAAAAAGGGCTTAAACTCCATAACATTTTAATTCCTATGTTCTAGAGTACAAAGCTGTACCGTGTGACCTTTTAAATTATTCATGATTCTCTTGCGAGCTTTTAATAATTTATATGCTATTTTATTGGTATATTTTTGTACTTGGTGACTTGCTTCAGTACTGATAGAATTGTTAATTGTGCCGTAACAGTTATAAAGGAATCTTACCATTCATGTGTATATAGTGTAAGTAAGACCGTTAGTGATTGGAAACTGACTGTATTCACGGAGTAGCTCTTCTTCATCCATGAGCTGTATCACCGACTGGTGGTAGATGACGTACAGGAACATCCTACAGGAATATCCTACAGGAATATCCTACAGGTATATCCTATAGGAATATCCTATAGGTATATCCTACAGGAATATCCTACAGGAATATCCTACAGGTATATCCTACAGGAATATCCTACAGTAATATCCTACAGGAATATCCTACAGGAATATCCTACAGGAATATCCTACAGGAATATCCTACAGTTATATCCTACAGGAATATCCTACAGGAATATCCTACAGGTATATCCTACAGGAATATCCTACAAGAATATCCTACAGGTATATCCTACAGGAATATCCTACAGGTATATCCTACAGGAATATCCTCCAGGAATATCCTACAGGTATATCCTACAGGAATATCCTGCAGGAATATCCTACAGGAATATCCTACAGGTATATCCTACAGGAATATCCTACAGTAATATCCTACAGGAATATCCTACAGGTATATCCTACAGGAATATCCTACAGGAATATCCTACAGTTATATCCTACAGGAATATCCTACAGGAATATCCTACAGGTATATCCTACAGGAATATCCTACAGGAATATCCTACAGGTATATCCTACAGGAATATCCTACAGGTATATCCTACAGGAATATCCTCCAGGAATATCCTACAGGTATATCCTACAGGAATATCCTACAGGAATATCCTACAGGTATATCCTACAGGTATATCCTACAGGAATATCCTACATGAATATCCTACAGGTATATCCTACAGGAATATCCTACAGGAATATCCTACAGGAATATCCTACAGGTATATCCTACAGGAATATCCTACAGGAATATCTACAGGTATATCCTACAGGAATATCCTACAGGTATATCCTACAGGAATATCCTCCAGGAATATCCTACAGTTATATCCTACAGGAATATCCTACAGGAATATCCTACAGGTATATCCTACAGGTATATCCTCCAGGAATATCACACAGGTGTATCCTACAGGAATATCCTACAGGAATATCCTACAGGTATATCTTACAGGAATATCCTACAGGAATATCCTACAGGTATATCCTACAGGTATATCCTACAGGAATATCCTACAGGAATATCCTACAGGAATATCCTACAGGTATATCCTACAGGAATATCCTACAGGAATATCCTACAGGTATATCCTACAGGAATATCCTACAGGAATATCCTACAGGTATATCCTACAGGTATATCCTCCAGGAATATCATACAGGTGTATCCTACAGGAATATCCTACAGGAATATCCTACAGGTATATCTTACAGGAATATCCTACAGGAATATCCTACAGGTATATCCTACAGGTATATCCTACAGGAATATCCTACAGGAATATCCTACAGGAATATCCTACAGGTATATCCTACAGGAATATCCTACAGGAATATCCTACAGGTATATCCTACAGGAATATCCTCCAGGAATATCATACAGGTGTATCCTACAGGAATATCCTACAGGAATATCCTACAGGTATATCTTACAGGAATATCCTACAGGAATATCCTACAGGTATATCCTACAGGTATATCCTACAGGAATATCCTACAGGAATATCCTACAGGTATATCCTACAGGAATATCCTACAGGAATGTCCTACAGGTATATCCTACAGGAATATCCTCCAGGAATATCCTACAGGTATATCCTACAGGAATATCCTACAGGAATATCCTACAGGAATATCCTACAGGAATATCCTACAGGTATATCTTACAGGAATATCCTACAGGAATATCCTACAGGTATATCCTACAGGTATATCCTACAGGAATATCCTACAGGAATATCCTACAGGAATATCCTACAGGTATATCCTACAGGAATATCCTACAGGAATATCCTACAGGTATATCCTACAGGAATATCCTCCAGGAATATCATACAGGTGTATCCTACAGGAATATCCTACAGGAATATCCTACAGGAATATCCTACAGGTATATCTTACAGGAATATCCTACAGGAATATCCTACAGGTATATCCTACAGGTATATCCTACAGGAATATCCTACAGGAATATCCTACAGGTATATCCTACAGGAATATCCTACAGGAATGTCCTACAGGTATATCCTACAGGAATATCCTCCAGGAATATCCTACAGGTATATCCTACAGGAATATCCTACAGGAATATCCTACAGGTATATCCTACAGGAATATCCTACAGGTATATCCTACAGGTATATCCTACAGGTATATCCTACATGAGTATCCTACAGGTATATCCTACAGGAATATCCTACAGGAATATCCTACAGGATTTTCCTTCATTATTCAGGATTAAACTCTACTAATCAGGACGGTTCACTATACAGGACTTCACTATAGAGGAGTTGTACTGTATAGGGTTTCACGCATGAGATTAATATAAATGAAACAAATGAGTTCGAATATCAAATAATAACGGAAAATATTGTAATTTAAAATCTGTTCATATTATGATTTATGATTTATATATACATATATAGAAAAACGATAAACATGTTAGAAATGGAAAGACATTAAATTTTCCGAAAATTACAACATTTGGGTTCAAGGAACGCCACCCCTCTTCGCTCCTCCTTCTTTTACGTCACCCTGGTGGGAAAAAGAACATTACAGTACTCGGAAAGTGAGTTTCAATATTGGACTTGAATTAATCTAATCTTTAGAAGCTTCTGATTGGCCTATATTCCCAGATAAAATTTAAGAGAGTGTCTTCGATGATTTAAGAGCGTTTACAGCAGAGAGAATAAAACGTGGACGAAACCCCGATAAATTGTCGATAAATTCTCATCGGCGATTGACTGTAGAGGATTATCGAATGATCTTCAACGAATCATTGTTAGTTCTACTTCCTCGAATTAAAGAGTAGATTTCTTCGATGAATCTTCGGCAAGTTATGGAAGACTCAACTTCCACGAATTACAGCAGGCAGCTCATAGATGTATCTTCGGCGAGTTATAGAAGACTCATATTCCCTGAATTACAGCAGGCAGCTCGTAGATGTATGTTCGGCGAGTTATGGAAGACTCATCTTCCTCGAATTACAGCAGGCAACTTGTAGATGTATCTGCAACGAGTTGTGGGAGACTCATCTTCCCCGAATTACAGCAGAAATGACTTCGATGATCATCGACGCATTATGATAGACTCATCCCCTAATTAGCACAGGATTGAATTATAGCAGATACGTCTTCATTCATAAGAACTTTAAAAACACGCGGGTTATCATATTGAATAAATATCAACCAAATTCTATTTCAACCATACTATAGTTGCAGGTTCGAGTCCCCCGGACACACCACTTCATTTCTTTCCATTTAATATGTATATAAAAATAAGTAACATTAAACTAATCGATATAAAGCCATAAACCTTTCAAATGATAATTTTGATTTTATTTAATCCTATAAATATATATATAAATTCATGCATTAGAAAACTACCATGAATCGATCAAAATGCAGGGAATATTATAGATAGGCGCCTTGTATGTATAAATCATACTTTAATCGCCAATAATATAGAGGTGATTATGTGAATTGATTTCGTATGAATCTTCCATGAAACGTCTTCAAATCGAACATGAATCATCGTTGATTTAAGGACGGTTACAGTTGGTTATGCATGTGCTTCTTCGATGAATCGACGATCATCCTGCCATATTTCATATACGAAAAATCTTTGATAAAACGGACACTTCTTCGTATAATTATCGATGATTCATCGTCAATACGCCGATTCATGTTTAGGTACTCTTCCAAAAATCGGCTTTATATCGACCTAAAAAATCAACTGAGTTAACATCCACTTTCCGAGAACTGTAACGTTCTTTTTCCCACTAGAGTGACGTAAGAGAAGGAGGAGCAAAGAGGGGTGGCGTCCCTTGAACCCAAACGGTTGTAATTTTCGGATAGTTTAATGTCTCTCCATTTTTATCATGTTATCATTTTTCTTAACGCTACTTAAAAAAGTTAATTAGTAAATACTGTTTGTAGCTTAACATTTTGGTAATTTTTGCTTCAAAATTAAATTTATACCATTCAATTATTGATTAGGTTCAAGGGAATTTTGAAATTACACTTTTTTTAATTATATATTTGGTTCATGTTGAAAAATGTAGAATTTCAAAAAATAAAAACATATCATTGTTGATTCACAGGTGAATATTTTAAAGTTACTTGTCTTAAGGTGTAAAGACCAGACCTCACCGCCCAAATCTTGTTGGAGCGTTCCATGAAGGGTAATGAGAGGACCGAATTTCGACAACGCTCATTTATGAGCACAAAAGGGGAAAAATTGAAAGCTCTGGTTTTGTAGTGGTGCACAAGTGAAACTGGTGTTGCTATAACTAAGGTTTGACGGTAGCGAGCATTGAAGTGGGTTTAGCGGCATACGGCTTTTGACTATGATGATGAACTGATCACTTTTATAGAATTTCTGATAGATTTTGATAGAAGTCGATAGTTGAAGTTCATCATACCCCCATCACACCCCAATCACACCCCCATCACACCCCCATCACACCCCCATCACACCTCCATCACACCTCCATCACACCCCCATCACACCCCCATCACACCTCCATCACACCTCCATCACACCCCCATCACACCCCCATCACACCTCCATCACACCTCCATCACACCTCCATCACACCCCCATCACACCCCCATCACACCTCCATCACACCTCCATCACACCCCCATCACACCTCCATCACACCTCCATCACACCTCCATCACACCTCCATCACACCCCCATCACACCCCCATCACACCTCCATCACACCTCCATCACACCCCCATCACACCCCCATCACACCTCCATCACACCCCCATCACACCCCCATCACACCCCCATCACACCCCCATCACACCCCCATCACACCTCCATCACACCTCCATCACACCCCCATCACACCCCCATCACACCTCCATCACACCTCCATCACACCCCCATCACACCTCCATCACACCTCCATCACACCTCCATCACACCTCCATCACACCCCCATCACACCCCCATCACACCCCCATCACACCTCCATCACACCCCCATCACACCCCCATCACACCCCCATCACACCCCATCACACCTCCATCACACCCCCATCACACCTCCATCACACCCCCATCACACCCCCATCACACCCCCATCACACCCCCATCACACCTCCATCACACCTCCATCACACCCCCATCACACCTCCATCACACCCCCATCACACCCCCATCACACCTCCATCACACCCCCATCACACCCCCATCACACCCCCATCACACCCCCATCACACCCCCATCACACCTCCATCACACCCCCATCACACCCCCATCACACCTCCATCACACCTCCATCACACCTCCATCACACCCCCATCACACCTCCATCACACCCCCATCACACCTCCATCACACCTCCATCACACCCCCATCACACCCCCATCACACCCCCATCACACCTCCATCTCTCCCCCATCACACCCCCATCACACCCCCATCACACCCCCATCACACCTCCATCACACCCCCATCACACCTCCATCTCTCCCCCATCACACCTCCATCACACCCCCATCACACCTCCATCACACCCCCATCACACCCCCATCACACCTCCATCACACCCCCATCACACCTCCATCACACCCCCATCACACCCCCATCACACCCCCATCACACCTCCATCACACCCCCATCACACCTCCATCACACTTCCATCACACCCCCATCACACCTCCATCTCTCCCCCATCACACCTCCATCACACCCCCATCACACCTCCATCACACCCCCATCACACCCCCATCACACCTCCATCACACCCCCATCACACCCCCATCACACCCCCATCACACCCCCATCACACCTCCATCACACCCCCATCACACCCCCATCACACCTCCATCACACCCCCATCACACCTCCATCACACCCCCATCACACCCCCATCACACGGGTGTCATAATAGCATTACCACCATATCAATCTCCCCTCTTCATGTTCCTCTATAGACCCTCTGACCGATCATGCGCCAATTCATCTCCAGTCATTTTTTCTACCTTGAGAGCCTGTGGATAGCTTGTCAATAATGAAACATTGGCGCTATACCTCGCCCATAAAAACCATGCATGTCGATACCCTTTTCTATACCTTATTGCAATGAATAGACCTATTAGTTTATGCTATGCTAAAATAGATGAATTAAGAGAATTGGTCATAATAACGAATAAAGAATATGTGTGCATCATTACCTAACTAAAAGATGAGGCAATAAGAAAAGAAGGGGGATAGTGACGTAATCAATGAGATAAGCTATCGAAATTAACATTACTATAAGCACAGTGTGTAATATCGCAATGTTTCACATCTTATACTTTAATAACTTCATTAATATTGGTTAAAGCAATCAATAAACTATAGAATTATATTTAGCATATACGTCTAGCCACTTGGTTCATCTCGAACAACTGTGTGGGCGATCATACGGCATGGAGGAACTTTACTCCCAGTTTTTATTGATACAAATGTTACTGGTGATATTTAATTATTTATTTCTCTTTCAGTCTCACTTGTGGGCTGCTATATAAATTCTAGAAGATTCAGAAAAATAATTCTTTATGCAAGATAGAGCGCCACCTCATTGGTTAAGAGCTGTCAGTGGCTGAATGAAAAGTTTCCAGACAGGTGAACTGGCTGGTTCACATGGCGACATGAACAGTTAAGTGGCCACTAAAATCACCTTGTGATTTATTTCTATGGGGATTCGTCAACAGTAAAGTTTATCATACTATTAAACAATTCATTACTTGAAATCCTTTTAAACTTTTAAAAGTGGCTAATTTATGATGTAATATAAATTAAGGATTGTCCTAAATAATTAAATCATTCCGTGGACTTAAAATACATGTTTTTTAACCTGTTAAATTGTATATTGTGTATTTTCCGCACCATTTACTGATTTGCACAATCTCGAGAATGTGTTGCGCGTTTTTAAACCACTTTAACTACCTAACGCCGAGCGAGTGTTAATATCTTCATTATATTCATTATGAGATCGAATGCTGTTATACTATTACGGGTTACGTGTCGCCCCCCGAAACCCCTTGCCTGTTCATTAAACAATATTAAGAAGCATGCAGTATACAAACCACCGGACACAACAAACTACATAATAGCCATTCATGATGAGAGTTTCCAAATAATCCTCATTTATATATAAATATATTTATGGAGATTACGGTAAATGGCATTATATAGTTTTTTGTACCCGCTAGTTTGTTGTAATGCACATTTAATGATTGTTTAATGCCCTAGCGGGAGGTTCGGGGGTGGCATGCCCCCCAACTCACATATATGAGTATTCGATATCACAATAATTAGAATAAAGGTATTAATGACCACTCGGCTAAAGGGAGTTTAAAAGCACAGCGCATTCTCAAGATTGGGCAAATCGGTAAATGGTGCAAAATATATATTTAATAATTAATTTCAGTGTGATTAATTCCTAATGAATATATTACCATTCCTAATCTACTTACCGTTATTTTTTCTCTTTCAAATGACTTTGAAAAGAAGGTAGGTAGTGCATTAGATACATCATACAGGATACGCTTGGATGCATTAAACGCTGCATACAGGATACGCATGGATGCATACCTCATTAGTAGGTTCACTCCCCTGTTTCCGGCATCTTTTGCCCCCTTTTCGAATATAGTTATTTTATAGCATTTCATTTTCACAGTATTCATTTAATTAATTAAGCTCCGGAAGAGTCGAAAACAGCGCGACTTAATTAAAGCCAATTAAAATTGCCCCAGGTAATGCGCTTGAACCTACTAATGTTACAAAACACTGTAAATGATACAAATAACTAACTAGTAGTGCAAATGATACAGATAACTAACTAGTAGTGCAAATGATACAAATAACTAACTAGTAGTGCAAATGATACAAATAACTAACTAGTAGTGTAAATGATACAAATAACTAACTAGTAGTGTAAATGATACAAATAACTAACTAGTAGTGTAAATGATACAAATAACTAACTAGTAGTGTAAATGATACAAATAACTAACTAGTAGTGTAAATGATACAAATAACTAACTGGTAGTGTAAATGATACAAATAACTAACTAGTAGTGTAAATGATACAAATAACTAACTGGTAGTGTAAATGATACAAATAACTAACTAGTAGTGTAAATGATACAAATAACTAACTAGTAGTGCAAATGATACAAATAACTAACTAGTAGTGTAAATGATACAAATAACTAACTAGTAGTGTAAATGATACAAATAACTAACTAGTAGTGTAAATGATACAAATAACTAACTAGTAGTGTAAATGATACAAATAACTAACTAGTAGTGCAAATGATACAAATAACTAACTAGTAGTGCAAATGATACAAATAACTAACTAGTAGTGCAAATGATACAAATAACTAACTAGTAGTGCAAATGATACAAATAACTAACTAGTAGTGTAAATGATACAAATAACTAACTAGTAGTGTAAATGATACAAATAACTAACTAGTAGTGTAAATGATACAAATAACTAACTAGTAGTGTAAATGATACAAATAACTAACTAGTAGTGTAAATGATACAAATAACTAACTAGTAGTGTAAATGATACAAATAACTAACTAGTAGTGTAAATGATACAAATAACTAACTAGTAGTGTAAATGATACAAATAACTAACTAGTAGTGTAAATGATACAAATAACTAACTAGTAGTGCAAATGATACAAATAACTAACTAGTAGTGTAAATGATACAAATAACTAACTAGTAGTGTAAATGATACAAATAACTAACTAGTAGTGTAAATGATACAAATAACTAACTAGTAGTGTAAATGATACAAATAACTAACTAGTAGTGTAAATGATACAAATAACTAACTAGTAGTGCAAATGATACAAATAACTAACTAGTAGTGTAAATGATACAAATAACTAACTAGTAGTGCAAATGATACAAATAACTAACTAGTAGTGTAAATGATACAAATAACTAACTAGTAGTGTAAATGATACAAATAACTAACTAGTAGTGTAAATGATACAAATAACTAACTAATAGTGTAAATGATACAAATAACTAACTAGTAGTGTAAATGATACAAATAACTAACTAGTAGTGCAAATGATACAAATAACTAACTAGTAGTGTAAATGATACAAATAACTAACTAGTAGTGCAAATGATACAAATAACTAACTAGTAGTGCAAATGATACAAATAACTAACTAGTAGTGCAAATGATACAAATAACTAACTAGTAGTGCAAATGATACAAATAACTAACTAGTAGTGCAAATGATACAAATAACTAACTAGTAGTGCAAATGATACAAATAACTAACTAGTAGTGCAAATGATACAAATAACTAACTAGTAGTGCAAATGATACAAATAACTAACTAGTAGTGCAAATGATACAAATAACTAACTAGTAGTGCAAATGATACAAATAACTAACTAGTAGTGCAAATGATACAAATAACTAACTAGTAGTGCAAATGATACAAATAACTAACTAGTAGTGCAAATGATACAAATAACTAACTAGTAGTGCAAATGATACAAATAACTAACTAGTAGTGCAAATGATACAAATAACTAACTAGTAGTGCAAATGATACAAATAACTAACTAGTAGTGCAAATGATACAAATAACTAACTAGTAGTGCAAATGATACAAATAACTAACTAGTAGTGTAAATGATACAAATAACTAACTAGTAGTGCAAATGATACAAATAACTAACTAGTAGTGCAAATGATACAAATAACTAACTAGTAGTGCAAATGATACAAATAACTAACTAGTAGTGTAAATGATACAAATAACTAACTAGTAGTGCAAATGATACAAATAACTAACTAGTAGTGCAAATGATACAAATAACTAACTAGTAGTGCAAATGATACAAATAACTAACTAGTAGTGTAAATGATACAAATAACTAACTAGTAGTGTTAATGATTCAAATAACTAACTAGTAGTGCAAATGATACAAATAACTAACTAGTAGTGCAAATGATACAAATAACTAACTAGTAGTGTAAATGATACAAATAACTAACTAGTAGTGCAAATGATACAAATAACTAACTAGTAGTGCAAATGATACAAATAACTAACTAGTAGTGCAAATGATACAAATAACTAACTAGTAGTGTAAATGATACAAATAACTAACTAGTAGTGTAAATGATTCAAATAACCAAGAGTGAGATGCTATTAGGATAAAAGTGTACAATTATAAACAAAGTGCTTAGCAAATAATAACATACATATTTTTCAGAGGAATAACTGCACACACAGACGAAAAGTGAGTGGTGTTTTTTCGTCTGGCCGAAAGCCAGGGCAGAGCATGATATTTGTGACAGTTATTAGGCGTATTTATCGCCTCGCACTCTATTATCACATCTCAACAAACAAAAATGATTCGCTCTCGAAGCTTTGTTTTTCACTCCAAAATATAAGCTGGGAGACGCGTTAGTGTCGACTGGAATGGATGGGGGGAGGTGGTGGAATGGATGGGGGAAGGGGGATGTCGACTGAAGTGGATGGGGACGGGGGATTGGAATGGATGGGGGAAGGGAGACTAAAATAGACGGGGAGAGATGTGTTGATTGGAATGGATGGGGGGGGGGGGATCTGGACTGGATGCACTGTCGAACTGAAATGGATATTCTGCCGACACTGCGGTGAGTGATTCGACCAGACACACTAATGCTATTTTTTGCACTATATAATACCTACTCAAAACAACAGATTTAATATTTATTGTCTAAAATATATTTCCATATTTTTCTTTACAGGAATATGAAAACCGAATATCTTAAAACGTACTTGAACTAATACGGTTTGTACTAAAAAGTGTTGCACTAATTTCACTGCAACCGACAACAACCTATTTTTACTACGTAATAACTTCACTCGCTAGACAAACGATATCTACCTTAAAAAATAGACACCTTTCGAGGAAATTGTCCTACTAAAACGGGCCATTCACGATCAGTTTCGCCTGAAGGAATTCCTTCAGGCTTGGTAAAAACTGATCGTGAATGAGGTATTTCAGGCTTGTCAGTCCGACTGTCAATTGGCCGGATGAGGATCAGGTGATGCTTGATTTTTGAGGTGGGGCTTAAGTCCTCTGAAGGGAAAACTGAATGTGATTGCAGAGAGAGCGATCAGGTCAGTAATCAGTATAGCCGCGTGCTGAATCTAATTTATCATTGAAAGACTTTGATTTATCCGTTCTTGGTCTCTTTAAATTAAAATTCGCCGCAACAGGCCCTAATTTCATGAACCCTAACTCATTATCACAAATAGAGGAGGCCATTTCTATGGCCTGAACGGGTTAGGACAGGATCCCTCATCCTCCCGTACGTTCAAAAGTAGGTGACCGGCAACTTGCCGCAAGGACAATTCGCTGCCAAAACAACTCGCCGTGTGATATATGTTTCAACGCCGTATACACCATTTATTTATAAAAATATTTTAAATATAAGCTGCGTGTTGTAAATTAATTATCAAATTCTCTTAGTACCTAGTATTTGAAAATGTTTTCATTTCCATTTCGCAAGTTTTAACTATTATATAAACATAGTGCGTATTGTAAATTAATAATAAATTTTTTTCGTTCTTTTTGAAGATATTTTGCAAAAAATAATTTGCTATTGGAAAGAAAACAAGTTCAGGTGTCTTCCTAATACGTTTAATGACTTATAAAAATTACTGTAGTTTAACCCTTATGAGTTTGACGTGCGTTTTCTAGGCACATCTTTTTAAAATTACTTTCTATCTTTCTTGTCATTCCTTTGATATTACGGCCATTCTCAACTTTATTCCTACATAAATACAAAATATATTTTGTATTTAAAAGTTTAAGAATATTTACGTATCGGCGTAAATCACGAAAATTAGGAAAATAATTGTACTGTGGTTATACATGTGGAAACGTAGAAATACAGTTTAGTCGGCCTTTAAGCACACATCTGGCCACGTTTTCATGGTGTACACAAACATGCGCGAGCTGTGATTGGGTCACACTCCACCCAATCACAACTCTTATCTCTCAGTTGCCAATGTCTTTTATACCTATGTATTTATTTCTCCGTAAATGTTCAATATATTTACTTGAATTTTGGTACACATAGTTTAGTATATATATTAAAACTAGTACATTAGTGCAAATAAAGGTTATTTGGATCTTTTCTGTTTGCTGGGCGCATTTGAAAATAGTGGAAATAAAAAAATATATAATGGTATCATAGTTACTTACCTTTAAAATTAAATTATTTAGTTATAAGAAAATACATACTTGTTATATCAAACAAGTATTAAGCAAAGTTTCTATATCCTGGGCGTATTTGAAAATGAAATAATGAAAATATAACCGTATCCGTACGCACCGATTGGTTTGTTCAGCATCTCCACTTTCGTTCGTTTTTTCCATTTTGTTCCTTATGATATAAATCTTTGTGTCGTGATTATTTTTGAAAATCTAATTCTCGGTATTATGCCATATTTCTGAAGGAATTTAATTATTTTTTCATCCGAATCAAGGCTTCTCCAAATTCAATACAGATTAAAATTTTCGTCATCAAGGAAATGTGTTCTCATACAGCAGAGGTCATTAAATAACAACGCGTATCCATGATATAATTACATTTGCATTATTTTCATCATTTTCAAATGCACCCAGCAAACAGGTAATATCCAGTTATTTAACTACGAAGTCTTATATTTTTGTGTTAGGTAGGCTATTAAGTTACATTTACTATCACCTCTTCATTTTGCTCTTCTATTCGTGAGTGCAGTCACCGTTGCTTGTGTTACTTTTCGTATCATTTCTTGGTAAGTGATTGCATCCATGAAGTAGCTTTTCTGCATCCATAAGCTTTGACATGGACTGGTGGTGGGTGTCTTTGCTCAAAGAGTCAATTTGCTTTCTGACTTCTTCTTCCCGCCCCTTGTATTTAATTTCATTTTGACGTCAACTAGAAAGCCCTTCGTTTCGAAGCAGACGTTAAAATATTGATAGCTCTAATATTTTTTGCAGCATGAAATATTTTCACAGATATAACAAGAGCAACTAATAAATTGAAATAATGAAATTTTTCCACTACTGTTTTCTTGAGCGTATAGAAACAAATCATTGTTCAAATAAATAATTAATATTTTTAAATTCATGTAATTGATATATACGCCGACAAATCCTAACTCACGCGGCGAGTGATCCTGGCGGCAAGTTGTCCTCATGGCGAATTGTTCGCGATGAGTTGTCCGGCGGCGAGTTGTCCTAGAACCTCAAAAGTAATGCAGCGTTCAGTACCATCAATGTTCAGAGATTCAGAACAATCTTAATTTATTCATAGTATATATAAAAATAAAAAAGGGAGGATTCGTTTCCAGGGGGGGGGGGGGGGTTATGTCCCTACCCTGCCTTAGACACCACGATAATTACCTTCATAGAATGCGGAAAGGTCATATTTTTCCCGTCATTTATTTATTTATTATCTTGTAATTCGCTTAACTGAAAATGTGTTCAACCAAATTACCTAATATTTGGTAAAGCGATTGGTCAATGTCCAGTAACCTACTGGTAGAATTTTAAGAGCGACCCGGTCAAAGATCAAGGTCATGGTCATTTATAACTCAAATAGTATTGAATCATATTGCATGAAACTTGGTGGGACGATTAGTAAATATACAGGAACCATTTTGGTAAAAAACGGATAAGCGGCGGCGAAGGTATGCGCTCTACTGAGTGCGCGTAATCTAGTTTATATTGCAGTGACCTTCACTGATGGAAAAACTGTTCGTTAGTGGACGTCCTCGTTCAGCGCCTTAAGGAATGTCTTCAGGCGTGACTGACCGTGAATGGCCCACTTTAAAGTGGTGGGCCCTACACTTACTAAGCTGTTGAGTTTTTTTAAATACACTGCGTTCGGCTTGATTATGCATATTGATTTTTTCATGATAAAATTAATAATGTTCACAATGCATTGGATGTCAACAGATATATCAAAACTAGAAGACGTATTTTTAAAATTCTAATGCTTTAAACACTAATTTCACAATTCATAAACATAAAATAACAATATATTGACATTTTTGATTTGGTATCCGTTCAGCTAGATTATGCAAGTGTTTAACTTAATCGAATTTTGAAGGTTTAAATGATAAACAAGGTAAATATTTATCCTTATTTAATTAAAGATGCACTAATAATGCCAAAAATATTCAAATACAACATGAAAGTTGACTAAAACTGTTTTATTTTAGGTGATTAATAAGAAATATGGCTACCACCAGTTTTGATGATCTTCATGACCCGAGAATCAACTGATGATGTAAGTTTCTTGATTTCAGCTGGAGTTACAGTGGCAACAGCATCTTGTATTGCTCTCCACAGTTCAGCAGTACTTGTAAATTGCCTCCCGTCTTGATAAACACGCCTCTTGATTATTGCCCAAAGGTTTTCGATGGGGTTCAGATCCGGGCTATTTGCTGGCCACACCATTATCTTTTCCTTCCCGAAGCTGTAACTGTTAAGCCAGTTGTCAGTGAACTTTGCTTTATATGCTGGAGCATTATCGTGTTGAAAAATTAATTTTTTTCTTCTCAGCAGTGGCTGGTTCTCTAGCCATGGAAGAAGGAACTTATCCAGAAGCTCGCAATACGCTTTTGCATTGATTTTTACTCCTTCAGGAACCATGAATGGCCCAATAATTGCGCTGCCTTGAATGCCAGCCCAAAACATTACTCCACCACCTCCTTGTTGGCGACGCATCCTCAGCCTTGGTTGACGTTGATCGAGGACCCAACCACGCGCCCAGCCATCCGGTCCGTCCATGGTTGCACGACATTCATCAGTAAAGATAACATTGGAGAAGTTAAGCATGTGATACCGTTCTGCCCATTCAACTCACTTTGCCTTGTGTTTCTTGCTGAGAAGTGGCCGTTTGATGGGGCTCTTCACCCTACCGATGGATTGGAGTGCCTTGCATCGCGTCGTTTTGCCCACTTTAGGGGCAGCTGCAGCATCGAAAATTGATTTGCTGGTCGCATTGGGATTCCTCGCCATCTCTCGCTTCAAATTATTTAGATCTCTTGGTGAAATCTTCTTTAAGTGGGATCTTTCCGGCGTTTTTCTGCCAGTTTTCCCGGAAAACACAAAGGACTTTATTGTACGATGATCCCTGCCCATAATTCTTGAAATTTCAAGTGTACCTTTACCTTCACCAAGCAGGGAAGTGATTCTAGCACGGGCCGCATTATTCAAGCCAGCTCTTTTACCCATGGTTGCAGAATACCGTCTGAAATTGACAGCTTGCTTAATCTAACTGAACGGTTGTCATAACAAAAAAATTGAAATTGATGCCAGAGCTTGTTTATAAAATGAAAAAATAGCACTCTAGGTATCCAAATGATAAAGTTAACTCACCACATTTACATAGATCTGTAAAAATGAAATTTAATGTAAAAATTATTATTTTTAAATAGAAAATTTTGGCATGCATAATCAAACCGAACGCAGTGTACAATTGTAGAGGTGTATACCAATATTCCATACGTAATAGAATTTATTCATCTATAAAAAGAGCAAATCTGATCCAGCCTGAAGTTTATACTGGTTGGTTAATTTATTTGACAGGATGAAATTTCAACGCAGATCCATCTTGGAAGGGATTTTTAGTCTCAAGAGCAGCACAAAATGGTTACAGTAGATGGTAGCTACTATGAGAAAAAAGCGAAGATGGGCATATAGTATAGAGTGAAAACTAAGATTGTGACAATATGTGTTTTAAATCATAAATCCTATAAATATTATAAACGAAACTAAATGAAATGGTATCGAATACTATATACCGCTGGTTTAGAACGATTCAATACTGTTTAATTATCTCCGTCTATAATATTTTCGGGATCTATGATTTTAAACGCATATTGTCACAACCCTAGGGCTAACTCTATACTCTACTTCAATTTAGCTACTGAACTAGGTTCTCAATTGGGGCTTCTTCACTCATGTCATTGATCCGTCAGGTCCGTCTCCTCTCAGTGCTTCATCAGTATCCGAGAAAAATACATAATTACTTTAATTTCAACGGACATATTCACACAGTACCGGGTTCTCTCAGTGCTAAAAAATCACTGAGAGGAGCCGGACCGGACAGAAACTTGAATTTCCCACCCGAACCTTAACATCCAAGATGTTACTAGCCTTAACATCTTGGGTTGTCCAACTTATTCTCATAGGCCTCAACTAACCACAATAATTCAAAATCTTTACCTGACTATCATGAAAATGCCCACAGTCTTAACTCCGAAGTCTTAGAACACTATTTCATTACTCAGATAGAGGAATAGGTCCATTAATTATTATTAAAAGAGCTTCTAACCTACAAATCTTTTTATTACTCCGTGGAAAGATACACAGACTCATTTCACTAACTTTTTCAGAGTTGCGATTTTCTAATTTATTTTTCTAAAGCTACATGGCTCAGTTTCAATGCAACATAGCAAGTTAATTAAATGTTTATATTACATTTTGAATTAGAAGTAAGTACTGTACTTAACCTTAACCTTAATCCTTCATCTCTATTTTGTATGTTATATTTTCATCAAAAATGATTTCTAAGAGTAGCGAATATATTAAAAATTAAAAGTTCTGGATAGATTTAGAGCCAAATTGGTATAAATATATTATTCTAAATTTTCTGTCACTTTAAATTATATTAAAATAAAATGTTATATGTCTTATGGTGTCGTATCTATGTTTTTAACTGTCCCTTTGATATATACATTACTTACATGTTTAATGATATATATAAAGGATTTGTAAAGGATTTAATAGTAGAAGACACTAATTCTATTCATCACACAATTTAGCATTTTACTTTATAAAGATATTCTTGATTTGAAACAAAAACATCAAAAATTTGAATTATTTATGATAATCCACTTGAATTTGCCCCCACTGATCACTTTGTTATTTGCCCCCTACTGATTACTTTGTTATTTGCCCCCTACTGATCACTTTGTTATTTGCCCCCTAATGATCACATTGTTATTTGCCCCCTACTGATCAAATTGCTATTTGCCCCCTACTGATCACATTAGCGTTTGCCCCCTACTGATCACATTGTTATTTGCCTTCTACTGATCACTTTGTTATTTGCCCCCTACTGATCACATTAGCATTTGCCCCCTACTGATCACATTGTTATTTGCCCCCTACTGATCACTTTGTTATTTGCCTTCAACTGATCACTTTGTTATTTGCCCCCTACTGATCACATTGGCGTTTGCCCCCTACTGATCACATTGGCGTTTGCCCCCTACTGATCACATTGACGTTTGCCCCCTACTGATCACATTGACGTTTGCCCCCTACTGATCACATTGACGTTTGCCCCCTACTGATCACATTGACGTTTGCCCCCTACTGATCACCTTGACGTTTGCCCCCTACTGATCACATTGACGTTTGCCCCCTACTGATCACATTGACGTTTGCCCCCTACTGATCACATTGGCGTTTGCCCCTACTGATCACATTGGCGTTTGCCCCCTACTGATCACATTGGCGTTTGCCCCTACTGATCACATTGGCGTTTGCCCCCTACTGATCACATCGTTATGTTCCGTAGCAAAGAGGCCTAAGAAGCGCCTCATTTAGGCCTATAATCGGCCTAGTGTCAGCTCTAAATTCACAACAATGCCACCGCCTCTCCTCTCTCACCTCACTTGACCTGAACATCACTATATTATAACCTCAAATACTGCTATTCATAACTTAGATATAAATAATTCATATCGTCCTAAGTAACTATAGTATAGTTAATTTAATTAACGTAACTAAAATTGATTCATTTTAATAAACAATGTTAATGGTACCATTATTTTTCTATCATCTAATTATAATCACTGAATAATAGTTTTCTATTTGTATATATTATCTAATACACCATACTTTGTCTTCCATTTCACTGTGTAATAAATGTTAAATCTTCAGGTGCTGCAATATAGGAGGCATTTCTCTTGTATTTTTGGCATGTGTAGTCTTTTATTAATAAATTAATGCCTTATTATGCAGAGAAAACACTTTAAGCTACTCATTTCCTATTAACATCATCATTGAACACTATACCTAGTAAAGAAAATGCAGGGGACCTTAACCCCGGATCGACCAGCGGACCTCAGAGGCCCTGTCCGGTTTGGAATATTGATGCATAATTTGAAAACTAATTTACTTCTTTCAAATTTATCTGTGACGTATTTAGTCATCGTATAATTATCAGTGAAAATAATGCAACAAATTTGTTGCATTTTATTTTACATCATTTGGGATAAAGTAGAGCCCGGATGAAGTACAATCGCTGTCGTGTCACATTTTTCATCACACTAGTAACATCACTCATAGGAATATTAGCTTTTTTGGTGTGAATTACAATGTGACGCAACAGCGCATGCATTTCACCAGAGGTCTAGATTTACGCATAGTAATAAAATGTTTTAAAACTCAATAAAAACTAAATATGTTGCATTATTTTATTGATTTTGCGTAAATAGGTCTTAAACTATAAAAAGACCGGATTTCCAGCAACACAAGTCAAGATTTAATTGTAAAAAGTTACAATTCACTTGATCCTAAGTGTAGGATCAAGAGGACACACATATGTATCAAGAGGACATGCATATAGCAACAAGTAGCGCATTAGGAATAGAGAAAAAGGCATAGAAACAAGAAGACACTTGAGAAAAATAAAACACATTTGATTTTGTTACAGATATATGAAAGTAGAATTATTCTAGAGAATTAATGTAGTCAGCAATAGCTATGTAGAGGGTCTTTCACGGAAACTGTCAAAAAATAAATGGCTAATAGATATATATACTATGTCACGTTTTAAAGGTCATAAAATGCAATTTTACGGTATTCATACAGGTTACAATTTTACGTTGAATTCAAGCCATACAAAATTCACAAATTTCAGAGCCTTATAGAAATGTACAAAGAAAAACGATTGCAATTCTGCCAGTAGTGGCAAAACCAGCCTGGTAATTTCTCGCAGAGACTAATATGGTCCAACGCAAAGTGGTTTGTGAGAAAAGCTGCTCCTAACAGAAGACAAAATGAAAGATGTTGGATTTTGGTGAACCCACATGAAATCGAAGAACAACAACGATAAGGTGAAAAGTTAATGGCTTGGGTTGGACTCATCGAAAGAGAAATTTAAGGCGTGTATTGGTTTAGAGATGAATATAACAATGCAGCGAAAGTTAATGCGGAATCAAATGGAAGGAAGTTGAATGAATGAAAACCTTTTTTCACATACAACAGGAAACAATGGTGGTTTCAACAAGCTGGTGCAACTCCCCAATGCATAAATGGCAAACATCGTAATGTTACAAACCAAATTTCAGCACCACTTAATTTCAAGGAGATCGGTTTGGCCAAGATGCAGTCCAGATATGAATCCCCTTGATTTTTTTTTTGGGGTGGGGTACTGCATAGAAAAGATCAGGAACCAACATCCAGAAAATATGAAAAATTTGTGCGCCATTGTGCAACAACACTCCAGCTGAAATCGTCAGAGAGCCAATTATAATATAAGTCAACGAATGGAACTTTGTCTTGAATGTAATGGAGGTGATTTGAACATTTTCTTATAACGGAAATTGATTAAATTTTAGATGCTCATAAATTGCATTTTCTAACCTTTAAAACGTTACAAAGTATATTAAATTTGGTCGCCATTAAGTGGGTCTATTAGCCATTTATTATTGACAGTTTCCGTGAAAGACCCTGTAGATAGAAACAAAAAAATCTCTCTAATTTTTGTCTCATATTTTAATATTTAATGGATTAATTAATATTAATAAAATATAGGATAGATAGCTGAAAAAGAAAGACGGTATCCAACATACAACCATTGGTCATAAAATTCATTGTCAGGTCCAGGTTTTCCACCCTCCTCCTGATGATGAATAGAAATCTTTCAATTCGAAAGCTTTGAAACTGAAAAAACCTTCAACGCAGAGTTTAATATACCTCTAATATTATGATTTTATATCTGTATATAATAAATATCCCCTCGTTTTCTACAATTTATTAAAATATATGATATATTCAATTTAAATGTAAAGTTCATTTATGTGTAACATAATAAAACACTATTTTGGAAGCCTGAACACCAACTCCAGATTTACATATGATATATTGTGATACCATTTCTTCTTAATATTTTAATATAGATATATCATTAACATATTATTATAAAAGAATTTACCTATCTTCACAGCTTGCTATACTTTGGAGAAGTAGTTCTTGATGTTATGGCTGAATACTAAGAGTAAAGGTTAGCACAATCAATGAGCATGACGAGTGCAATGGATAGGTCAATATGGTGCATGTGCTCCACAGGGGAGTGTACTTGCCTCGCTATTGTTTTCACTTTACATTAATAGCTTCTTAACTATATAGTGTTTAATATCTTGGCGAGATAGGCAGAAGGCAGACGTTAATGATTTACTATTTGATAGTTATAAATTCATCAGTTTTTCTCCTTACCCAGGGCTAATGATGATATTTCATTTTTTTTCGGCCCACAGGGGCTCTATCCAGAAGCTGACTCCATTGAACCTCGACCTGTTGTAATTGAATCATTGATTGTTTTGTCCATTTTTTAACGCGAGTAGCAATTTTAGAGGATAGCACTAGGATTTTGCTCTTCAACTATGTACAAGGTCATAGATTTTTGTGTTAAATAGGTCCGTAGGCTTAATTTACTATCACCTCTTCATTTTCCTCTTGTCCCTTTTCTTGACATTCCTTGATAAGTGACTACATTCACGAAGTAGCTTTTCTGCATTCATGAGCATTGTTACCGACTGGTAGGATGTGACTCTTTTCATACAGCCACTTTCCTTTCTGACTGCTTCTTTCAGTCCCTTGTATTTATTTTCTTTTGGCGTCTACGATTTTGTTTTCAGGTTCGATGCTGACGTAAACCCATATTAAATAATAAATATTCTTCACAGAATTTGGCGATCCACATCCTTGAATTGAAATGTGCATTGAACAATATGCTTTGAACACCAATAATGGTATGTAGTTTGGGATGCTATGGGAAACACCATGCATTACACAATAATATTATGAACTAGATTATGTGCACTTGGTAGAGCGCAAACCTTCACCACCGCTAATCCGTTTGCTACCAAAATCTATCAAACTGGTGATTGGATAGTGACCAATCGTCCCACAAAGTTTCATGCAATACGGTTCAATACTTTTTGAGTTATTGAGTTTTAAATGACCTTGACCTTGAACTTAAACCAAATCGCTCCCAAAATTCTACCAGATGGTTCCTGGACATTGTCCAATCGTCCCATCAAATTTCAGACAATTTGGTTGAATACTTTTTGATTTATTTAGTTATAAATGGTCTTGACCTTGATCTTTGACCTTTGACCCGACCTCTCCCAAAATCTAACAAAATGGTTCCTGTATATTGATCAATTTTCCCACCAAGTTTCATGCAATATGGGTTAATACTTTTTGAGTTATAAATGACCATGACCTTTACCTTTGACCGCGTCACTCCCCAAATTCTACCAGCAGGTCACTAGGCATGAACCAATCGTTTTACCAAATTTCAGGCAATTTAGTTTGACACTTTTTCAGTTATGCGAATAACAAGATGATAAATAAATAAATAAATGGCGTCAATATTATAACGTTTCCGTACTCTGTGAAGGTAACAACGGAAGTATGTAAGTGAGAAAAGGAAATCATATAAATATTAGGGTGAATATTCTATTGTTTAGTATAGCATGATTTTACAAAGTTCTTTAAAAGAAGATAAATACATTCTATAATGAACACAAGATTTTTATTAAATGTATTTGACATATAAAAAAATAATTATCTGCTTAGGAAACACAGTGTGTATATCCACACACCACACAGTGTGTATAACTACACACCACACAGTGTGTATATCCACACACCACACAGTGTGTATATCCACACACCACACAGTGTGTATATCCACACACCACACAGTGTGTATATCCACACACCACACAGTGTGTATATCCACATACCACACAGTGTGTATATCCACACACCACACAGTGTGCATATCCACACACCACACAGTGTGTATATCCACACACCACACAGTGTGCATATCCACACACCACACAGTGTGTATATCCACACACCACACAATGTATGTTTTCTTTCTCTCCGAATCTTTTGTTGTGTCTTACATTTTTTGTTTCTTTGTTGCTGTCATCTACAGAAAATCTGAGGGAAAAACACGCCACATATGAAGTAAAACATACACTCTGTGGGTAAAACATACACTCTGTGGGTAAAACATACACTCTGTGGGTAAAACATACACTCTGTGGGTAAAACATACACTCTGTGGGTAAAACATCCACTCTGTGGGTAAAACATACACCCTGTTGGTAAAACATACACTCTGTGAATAAAACATACACTCTGTGGGTAAAACATACACTCTGTGGGTAAAACATCCACTCTGTGGGTAAAACATACACTCTGTGGGTAAAACATACACCCTGTTGGTAAAACATACACTCTGTGGGTAAAACATACACTCTGTGGGTAAAACATACACTCTGTGGGTAAAACATACACTCTGTGGGTAAAACATACAATCTGTGGGTAATACATCCACTCTTTGGGAAAACATCCACTCTGTGGGTAAAACATACACTCTGTGGGTAAAACATTCACTCTGTGGGTAAAACATACACCCTGTTGGTAAAACATACACTCTGTGGCCAGACTGTGGGTAAAACATCCACTCTGTGGGTAAAACATACAATCTGTGGGTAATACATCCACTCTTTGGGAAAACATCCACTCTGTGGGTAAAACATACACTCTGTGGGTAAAACATTCACTCTGTGGGTAAAACATACACCCTGTTGGTAAAACATACACTCTGTGGCCAGACTGTGGGTAAAACATCCACTCTGTGGGTAAAACATCCACTCTGTGAGTAAAACATACACTCTGTTTTTCCCAAGCATTTATTAGTCCATTTCTGCAATCTATAATGTTTATCAAGCTGTCTTAAATTTTAATTAAAATCAAAACCACATCAACGTCAACACGGCATAACTATTAAATATTTTGAAATCTGTTGCAATATACCTACTTATAGGCTCTATCAGAGAAAAGAGTCTCCACGTGATGTAAATTACTTTAATAACATTCTTCAAATATCCTGTCATTTTCACATTTTACAAATTTGTCGACGTGTACCAAACCAATTTTAAAATATCTACAATTAAGCAGTACAATCTATTAGGTTTCTTTAAGGAATGTGAAATTAGTAAACTGGCTATTTCATTTAAATACATTCTTTTTATAGTATACCTATACAATGTCTTCCCATTGTAAATTAGGCCTACAAGACAATGTCTTCCCATTGTAAATTAGGCCTACAAGACAATATCCTCCCATTGTAAATTAGGCCTACAAGACAATGTCTTCCCATTGTAAATTAGGCCTACAAGACAATATCCTCCCATTGTAAATTAGGCCTACAAGACAATGTTTTCCCATTGTAAATTAGGCCTACAAGACAATGTCTTCCCATTGTAAATTAGGCCTACAAGACAATATCCTCCCATTGTAAATTAGGCCTACAAGACAATGTCTTCCCATTGTAAATTAGGCCTACAAGACAATGTCTTCCCATTGTAAATTAGGCCTACAAGACAATGTCTTCCCATTGTAAATTAGGCCTACAAGACAATGTTTTCCCATTGTAAATTAGGCCTACAAGACAATGTCTTCCCATTGTAAATTAGGCCTACAAGACAATGTCTTCCTATTGTAAATTAGGCCTACAAGACAATGTTTTCTTTTCCCATTGTAAATGAGGCCTACAAGACAATGTTTTCCCATTGTAAATTAGGCCTACAAGACAATGTTTTCCCATTGTAAATTAGGCCTACAAGACAATGTCTTCCCATTGTAAATTAGGCCTACAAGACAATGTTTTCCCATTGTAAATTAGGCCTACAAGACAATGTCTTACAGGCCTATGTTCAACAGGGCTGATATTTGTTCATTAGAATCTCGAACAGCTGATAACGAATGAATTCTACTGAATAATATTAGTCAGTACCTCTGTTAGTCTTCCAGTACCTCTGTTAGTCTATCAGTACCTCTGTTAGTCTTTCAGTACCTCTGTTAGTCTACCAGTACCTCTGTTAGTCTATCAGTACCTCTGTTAGTCTTTCAGTACCTCTGTTAGTCTATCAGTAATAATTAATGAGCTGTCAGAGAGCTTTAAAGAATTTGCAAAATTATTTCCTTTTATAAATAAAATGAAAATGAATGAATGTTTTTGAACGCCATATAAATTTCCAGTATTTTTAATAACTAGTCTTAATATCGGTTTTATTTGAATTCGGTTTGATCTAAAACAATTCCAAGACCATTATTTATTATTTAGGCTTATATTTTAATCAATATACATTATAATTCGTGGTCGGTAAATTCACCCGTGGAAAGTTCCCCCGAGGAAAGTTCCACCAGGAAGATTCCACCTGAGTTAAACTCAACCTGCGTATAATTCCACCATGGAAGATTCCACCGTTTTGAAAATATAATTGGTATGTAAAATTGAATTAGATATTTTTTATCTTAGATTCAGTTGAAAGATGTTATGAAATGCATACTCTAAGTGATTTATAATAAATGAGCAAATCTTTCTTTGAAATATAAACCATTAATTATTCCTTTCTATTAAATATTCAACTTGCTAAGTGACTGAAGAAGATGCTGCTACGACAACACTACAAAATATAGCTTCTAATACAATGATTTAAATAAAGTATGGTTAAAATTATTGCGATGGATGCTATATAGTACAAATTATAATTTATGTAAAAAATAGTATACCTATTTTGAGCTTTAAATATAAGCATGTAGTTATTACAATGGAGAATCTTATTGTTGAATTTACACTAGATTTTAAACTTTATAATAAATGAAACTAATTTACATATAAACTTATAAAAAAGACAAAATTGGATGAATCGGATCATCCGTCTCTATTTTCGAAGGTTAGTCTTAACTTATCCCTTTGGTCTTGAATTACAACACCTATTCTCATATTTTCTAAACTATTTAACAAATAAAATGTTGTCTGGTTACCACCATAATCAGATTCTTTGTTACACTTGAAGTAAGTGAAATCCAGAATTATGCATGGAATCTTCCATGGTGGAATTTTCCAGCGGTGGAATCTTCCTGGTGTAATTTTCCGTGGTGAAATTTTCCGCGAGGGAATTTACCTAGAACCATTATAATTATAACAGTTTGGCGGCCATTGGTTTGGATGACAAATTTAGGCGGGAACCATAGTTTTATACAACATTTCAAAGTTATTTCGGCAAATTATTGTAGGATTAGGTTCTTTAACTCTCTGGATTGAGTATGTCAAACCTATTGAGGTGGAGCACACTGCATGAAGTCACTTCACTTTTACTTTATGCAAGATTGAGCGCCACCTCATTTGTGAAGAACAGTCAGTGGCTGAATGAAAAGTTTCCCAACAGGTGGATTGCAGAGGTTCAGATGGCGACATGAACAGTTAAGTGGCCACAAAGATAACCAACTCTTACACCTTGTGATTTCTCTCTAAGAGGATTACTCAAGTTTAAAGTTTATCTTATTCAACACAGAGATATCAATGAATTGTAGAACAGAATCCGTCTATCATTTTCAGCAGTAGCCTTGGAAAAGTTGCCTAACTCTATGTATTCAATCCAGATCCGTCTGAATTTAATCATCAACAACAATGGCTGCCAAACTGAGATATAAAATTTATTAAATATAATATAATCCTAAAAATATGATTCTAAAATTTTGAGATTGTTTTTAGATCAAATCGAATTCAAATCGAACCAATATAAAGGAAGTTCTGTAAAAATGCCACGAATACTAAGATCAATTTAAAGAAGTGTATATGTTTCTTACCCATCAAATGACTGACTAAGACGCTTGATATTGGTTATTTGTATATATGAAAATATATCACATATTGAAAGTACGTCACTATATAGTGCTACAAACGAAGACCAGCTTATCAAAAGAGTGAGTTTCCTTCTCTTCCAAATACCTGCTCACTTTTCACTAACATGCTATGAGAAATATCTGAGCCTTATGTTCAATAGAGATTTTCTTGCGCATATAATTACCATTAAAGAAAATTAATGGTTGAAAATAGGGAAAATCTGATATTTTGTGGGTGGAAATACTAGCCATGGAATTTCAGGGAGATGGACGGTGAAATGGATATTGCATTAATATCATTATTTCTATTTTCTTCGGCTGAATGGAAATATATTACGTTAAGTTCTTAATATTTCCCTTTAACATTTTAGATTGTCTTTTTGTTCAATTTGTCGTCTCTTTTAACGCTATTACCTTCACAGAAAGCGGAAGGTTACATTTTAGGCAGTTATATTTCATTTATTTATCATTTTGTTATTCGCTTAACTGAAAAAGTATTAAACCAAATTGCCTGAAATGTTTGTATGGCGACTGGTCAATATCCAGGAACCATCTGGTAGAATTTTAGGTCAAGGTCAAAGGTCAAGGTCATTTATAACACAATAACTCAAAAAGTATTGAACCATATTAAGTGAACCATATTACAGGAACCAATTCGTTAGAATTTGGGAGCGATCGGGTCAAAGGTCAAGGTAAAGGCCATTTATAACTCAATAACTCAAAATTTATTTAACTGAATTTTCTGAAATTTGATGGGACGATTGCACAATGTCCAGAAACCATCTGGTAAAATTTTGGGAGCGATCCGGTCAAAGATCAAGGTCATCAATAACTCAATAACTCAAAAAGTATTGAACCATATTGCATGAAACTTGGTGGGACGATTGATCACTATATCCAGTTACCAGTTTACTAGATTTTGGGAGAGAACGGGTCAAAGCGGCGACGAAGGTATGCGATCTACCGAGTGCACGTATTCTAGTTTTCCATGAAACAACCAGTTTGAACCAGAGTTTGTAGCGTACTTTCATTGACCTCGTTTATACAAGATAATCATACTTCAAAATCCAATTAAAATAGTGATTATATCCCATAAATAAATATCAGAACTATATAATATTGTCCTATATTTTCAGTACGACCGCATCAAAAGTGCAAGTTTCTCTCGCCAAGCCAATATTATTTCAGTGTTCTGTCTCCGCAACACGCGAATTCATTAACTCCGAACATTTAATTAACATTTATTTCATTTGCTCGGGAATTTAAATGAGAGTTGGATTCCTAATTCCAGTCAACGAATTCTTAATTACTCATTTTTATGAGCTCTCCATTTAAGTGAAAATTTATTGCATAATTCGAATATTTGGTCTTTAATTGAAGATTGAAATTGGAATAAAATTATTTACATGTATAGCTATAGCTAGTAGGATTTTTTTTATAGTTTACCGATTGTTTGCATTAATATTTATAGATTTATTTACAGTGAAAGATACTTACCGAACTACTAGCACTCTAAAGGGCCGTACACACGCAGGGTTTTTTAAGTCTTTCCACAAGACTTATGAACCATATAAGAAAAAATGATAAAATTATTATTAATTTTAATTGGTATCCATGATACCTGGAGGTATCATGGATACCAAGTCAAGTGGAAATAACATAAGTCTGATGGAAAGACTTAAAAAAGCCTGCGTGTGTACGGCCCTTAAATAGCCTATCTTCAGTGTGTTGATTTAGTAGTTTCTTCTTTTCGTTATTTGTGTCCGTGTGTTTCTATTTATTCGATTACCTTCGCCATGATGTCACTAACACAATTTACCGCATTAGGGGATTGCTTCTAAATTAACAACAAACTAATTGGGAAACAGAAGTTGAGTGCTACTTTTAGTGGATTTTAATGAGTTATCAATAAATAAAGATGAGGGGAGGGGTGCAGTGTTGGATAATAAATGAGTTATTCGTAGTACTGAATGGAGTAATTATTATCGGAAATAATAATTAGAGTGCTATTTTATAATATATATATGTACATTTAATATTTAATCTAATATTGAGTATTTATTTATCATTTTGTTTTAGGATATCAATTAAAATATGTATGTAGTTAAAATACATGAATGGTGATGCAGAACTTACCTTATAAAATGTATTCACTGAAAGTAAAAGATTTATTAATCTTTCACTCATAATATTTCCCTCTACTTTTACCTATCATCTTGTATATTTAGTTAAGAAATATTTCGATGTTTTCTTATACTTAGTTATTCTGAGAACTAAAATATCAAAAAATTATCACAGATATGTAGAAACAACGAGAAACAACCTGCCTCTGAAAAAATTATGGACGCATTCAAAAATTTACTGTCAGAGACAAGCTGTGAATTGGAGCAAAAGTAACTGCCGAATTGCACCATCACCTGAAAAAAGCTTCTTCTAAAAAATCTATAGAAGGTTGTTGTGGTGCTGAGAGCATAAAGGTTGTAAAGGCTGGTCAGTGGACGAAAGAAAGCTATTCTATGACGAGTATACTTTTTACGTTTTCTTAGTACTGGTTGAGTTTATGGGTGGAAGCAACCCAAAAATACCAACAAACCAACATAGTATAGATGTTGGTTGACAACATAGACTGTTGGCATGACTTGATACTTGACTGTTGGCATGACTGCCAACAGTCAAGTATGGATTGAGTCATTGGAGGTCTAATTGGGCCTCCATATCGTGGGATTCTTTCAGTGAGCTAAAAACTTGGAGTGGCTCCTCATTCTCTAGTTATCAACATTATTGAACATTATGGAGATATCTGAGGAGACAATTATCTAAAGGACCTATGAATAGAGTTGACAAAGGTTTTGCTGGACGAATAGCGTAAATTAATTCCTCTGTACGGAGTAAAATCCTGTATGATTCCATTCCTTGTCGCATTGAATTCTTTCAAAGTATAGTATCAAAGGAGGATCAATTCTACAATAACTATATTTCTTTTAAACTATTAGATGTTCCAATTATTTGTCCAAAACTTTTACTGTAGAAAACTCTGTCAAACTTTGAGCACATTGACCTTGCAGTTTTCTAGACTCTTAAGTTTTGTTTGTCGCCATAGCAACAAAATAGTAGCGACATCCGTCCGATGTTTTGACTGTCCAATTCTTCCAAAATTGCGTTTTGCTTGACCGAAGCGAAGATAAAAGCTACACCGCTTTTTCTTTTGATAGATCGTCTGATCAATAGTTCACCAATAAAAAAGTGACGCTGTCACTAAGTTCTTATCCAGTTCTTTCTTTGGACAGCTCACAACATCTACCAAAGAGATGGCACAAGAAAATCCCAGGAATTTTAATCTCCGAGTAAAGTTCATGTTACCGATGGTAATCTTTCTGTTGGTGGAAAAAGTGATTTATAAAGCTTATTGAAAAAGTTTGACGGGAGAATTTATGTTGGTCTACTGCAGTTTAGAGAGATAGAAAATGTATAAATGGTTTGAAGGCATCACTTAACTCATGTCAATAGTAACACTATCTCATATTTAGATGCATTCATTTAGATTGAAAATTAGGAACTTAATATTAATTTTGAAACCAATTCTGGCTTAAAATTGAATCGTTACCTACATTTCATAATGGAATGAAAAACAATAGAAATAGATATAAAATCTCTTTGTTTGGTTATCAATCCATTCTTCAAGGACCTCCAATATAGACATCAATAATTTACTAATTCTCTTTGGGTACTTTGATTATAATCATTGATAACATCAACAACAATAACTTAAAGATTCAAAAATATTCGTCATTGATTCTCCCGGCATTGAAGTGTTTGATATACGCTTATACATAGATTCCAATTTTCTTGTTGCTTTTAGGTAGTATTTAATTTGACTAATATCAAATACTCCACTATTCGGGAGACTGGAAAAGTTTGGCACATCATTAAAGAAATTTCTCTGAGGTTATCCTTTAAGGTCTGAATTAATTTGAACACATAAAATAGAGCATGAGAGAAGAAAGAAATTTTTGTTATATATATTTTTCATAAAACAACAGAAATAAATCACAATTGTGCTTAAGTAATATAAGTGAACACATGTGCTCTAATATAAGTGTACACATGTGCTCTAATATAAGTGTACACATGTGCTCTAATATAAGTGTACACATGTGCTCTAATATAAGTGTACACATGTGCTCTAATATAAGTGTACACATGTGCTCTAATATAAGTGTACACATGTGCTCTAATATAAGTGTACACATGTGCTCTAATATAAGTGTACACATGTGCTCTAATATAAGTGTACACATGTGCTCTAATGTAAGTGAACACATGTGCTCTAATATAAGTGTACACATGTGCTCTAATATAAGTGTACACATGTGCTCTAATATAAGTGTACACATGTGCTCTAATATAAGTGAACACATGTGCTCTAATTTAAGTGTACACATGTGCTCTAATATAAGTGAACACATGTGCTCTAATATAAGTGTACACATGTGCTCTAATATAAGTGTACACATGTGCTCTAATATAAGTGTACACATGTGCTCTAATATAAGTGTACACATGTGCTCTAATATAAGTGTACACATGTGCTCTAATATAAGTGTACACATGTGCTCTAATATAAGTGTACACATGTGCTCTAATATAAGTGTACACATGTGCTCTAATATAAGTGAACACATGTGCTCTAATATAAGTGTACACATGTGCTCTAATATAAGTGTACACATGTGCTCTAATATAAGTGTACACATGTGCTCTAATATAAGTGTACACATGTGCTCTAATATAAGTGTACACATGTGCTCTAATATAAGTGTACACATGTGCTCTAATATAAGTGAACACATGTGCTCTAATATAAGTGTACACATGTGCTCTAATATAAGTGTACACATGTGCTCTAATATAAGTGAACACATGTGCTCTAATTTAAGTGTACACATGTGCTCTAATATAAGTGTGCACATGTGCTCTAATATAAGTGAACACATGTGCTCTAATATAAGTGTGCACATGTGCTCTAATATAAGTGTACACATGTGCTCTAATATAAGTGTACACATGTGCTCTAATATAAGTGAACACATGTGCTCTAATATAAGTGTACACATGTGCTCTAATATTCGTCTAATTCGCTTAAGGAAAAAATATCTCAAAGGAAAACCTAGTCAAATACATCACTCGAGAGGGAAAATTGAACATATTGACTTTTACGACTAGATTATTAGTTTCCGATTCAAAAAGATTAAAGGCGAAGATTAAAAAATTATGTATATCTTCCCTTCAATATTTTTCAATATTTTAAGGTGTTTGAATAGATTAGTTTATTGGATCCAATTCCACTGAACTCATACTCTGAAAATCCACGACTTATTATGAGGTAAATCCTATGAAACACGACAAGCTGAAAGATAATCTGTTTAGAATTACTCCTCCCTATTTTGAGGAATGTTCCATTTGGCGCCACAGCGCATTTCACGGCTTGACATCGCCTGAATATTTCCCTCCATAATGCAATATTAGCATCACTAAAAGCACCAAAGCTAATTAGTAAGTACACATTATTTAGCAGCATAATTTGCCCTGCCGTCAGCACACTCTCTGCTCTTCTAATATTAAAGTGCGGTGGTTTGGCAGAAAAGAACAGAGTACCTAAAGGACCGTACACACGTGGGGTTTTTAAGTCTGTCCACCAGACTTTTTGCCAAGCTCCTCCTACTTTTTTCACGAGAATATAAGAAAAAACGATATAATTATTATTTATTTCAGTTCGTATCCATAATACCTGCAGGTATCATGGATACCAACTAAAATAAATAATCATTAAATCGTTTTTTCTTATATTCTCGTGGGAAAAGTAGGAGAAGCTTAGCAAAAAGTCTGGTGGAAAGACTTAAAAAACCCTACGTGTGTACGGCTCTTTACATGGACTCTGTGTGTGCTGTTGCATTAAACTTCTACTCAATTATGCACCACCTCTACTCCAAAACTTCTTACTTATTTAGTAGCGGATTAAAAGTTTTACTCTGATCCGTACTGTTGAAACTAAATAAATACACGAGACCCGAAACTAGCAGTCAGACAGGAAAATGGTTTGTTGAACTAAACCACCTAATATAACATTCTGTGGTAATGCTTCGGGATAAAGAAAATATACTGAAAATAAAGAATTTAAACTGAACAGGAATTTGAAAAGCTTTGAAAAATAAAATTAATACAGTCAACTATGGTATTTCTACGTATTTTCCATCGAATTTTATGCTTCGATAACGACAAGTAAATAAATGATACGAAATTTAACAAATCTATTTATAGTAACACAGGTAATAAAATAAATGACAGGCACTCGTAGAACACAAGCCTTCGCCACCGCTTATAAATGACCTTGACCATTTAAATATCAATGAGCTATAAATTACCTTGACCTTGACCTCTGATCTGTTCGCACCCAAAATCTAACCAAAAAGTTCCTAGACTAATCGTCCCATAAAATGTCAGGCAATTTGATTAGAAACTTTTAAGTTATAAATGATCGCTCCCAAAATCTAATAAACTGGTTCCTGGTCCATCAAATTTCAGGCAATTTGGGAATACATTTTGAGTTATAAATGACCTTGACCTTTGACTCGATTGCTCCCAAAATCGAACCAAATTCAATTCGTTTTTAGACATTTCTGGCAATTTGGTTGAATATATTTTGAGTTATACGCACAATAATATTACAAATAGATAAATTCCGACCAAAACATAAACTTCCGTAATTTGCGATTGAAATAAAGAGATCAACTCATCAAATTTGGTGAAAAGGAATATTTTTCATAGATCTGAAAGCTCTTTAGGCTGTAGGCTTCCTTGTTCCAAATGTATACGGGGCTTCGAACACTAGAGCTATCCAAGAACAAGTCCAAAATTTATGTATATATGATTTTGGTCAAATATTACGTTATAGGCCCTTGTGTAAAAGTAAATTTCCCACCTAAAAATGAATAAAAAGCAGTGAGCTTTCATGCTACAAGAAATTCAAAGATAGTTTTGGAATCCTTGAAGGATTTTTAACAAAGTTATAGAGAAATATTTCCAATTTTTATCACCCGTTTTTTCATCACAGTTTAAAACAGATTTTTTTTGAAAATTTTCTGTTTTGAACTGATCAATAAACACTATCCCTGGCATATAATAAAGAGGGTGGATATTCCCTATATGATATCGCCCGCTGCTGCAAAAATGGTAATATAGGAAATAGTTAAACTGATATCATTTGGAGTGTTTAACTTATGCTTCAAAACCTAAGACCACTGAAATTAAATACAATGGAACTGGAAAACAGTGAATATATTCAACCTGTCAACAATCAGGGAAGTGTGAAATTCCGATCACATTTTCGAGTGTATCCAATTTTTGGTGATTTATTCACTATTTTTGCCAATCAAGGCTATACATATGAAGAGATAATAACTGCAAGAAAACAAAATGTCTACTTCTTTCCGTGTTGGCGTTATACCCAATAACAACAAAAAGTGTGGAATCAACCCATTCGAAGCTGTAATTGAAATTATGAGAGAGAACAGAATTATTAGATACGAAACAGGCTGTATATTAATAATTCCGTAAATTTCTGGGACGTGTGACACACAAAATTGTCCGCAAAATAATATTTCGCATTCAATTGTAAAAAGAAATATTCGTGGTAGAATAAAAAGGTTTTATGTACCGAATGTACTCTTTATTGTACATCTAATTAATTAAATTACATACGTAAATCTAATAAACTACTGCTATGAGATCAAAGTATGCTGGACATAAAACATCAATTCGCATTGCAGTTTTCGACCTGAATAAATGAATAACTAATTTATTGCAAACGTAAATTATTATTTCTCCTCAGTATATTAAGTTTAAAAAGCTACTCTTTTTGATGGTTCCTTTCCAACATCTCCATATATAAAACACAATGCAGATAGACACCTTGATCTTGTCACTTGGTACAGTGTCACTCAAACTGAATGACTCTACACTGACTAGATCTTATCGAAACATTGACCATCTTTTTGTGACCTGCTATCGGCTACTGTTATTTATCGCATTGTGTTTTTACCAAATAAAGGAGAATATTAGTGGAAAAACCTAGCATTGAAACATGCTTGAAATAGCGTACCAACTATTAATGCTTTTCATATATCTAAGAGTGAAATAAATTAGTTACCCTTGCAACGATATGAGTCCCCAGAGGCTCTATCCTGAAGCTGTCTGTGGTGAATAGAAGAGGAGGGAGTGACGTCCCTTGGTCCATGAACTACTGTAATTTGAATTTTATATTGCATTTTCTCCATGCTATACACTTTGTAACGCTACTTGCAGATTTTGAGGATATGCTCTTGTTAGGTAGACTCTGGTATTCATATAATATCACCTCTTCATTTTCCTCTTCCACTACATACTTTGTTTGTGGATTACCTTTCGTATGTGACTGGTGCTACAAAGTCCTTTTTGTATATTTCCATGTTTACATCCCTGATATGATCTTCATGATAATTCAAATTCTGAATTTTTCACTACAGTAACAGTCCAGGAAAAATCATACTTCTACGCGAAAAACTGTGTAGGGGAGGATGGTCATCAATGGGACAAAAATCACAGAAAGATTTATATTTCATTTACTATGGGCAAAGTATGAAAAATAAAAAATCCATGTGTAATATAGATATTCCTTTATAAAATCAAACTAACTCGAATAGTATCACATATTCTGTTGACTAGAAAAAAATTAAATAAAAAAACAAAAAAATTGTCCCATTGTATAACAGCACTGGTGAACAATGGGACATACCCTGGTGAACGATGGAACAGTTTATCAAACTTGTATATTGTTAAGGTTATGGTCAAATTTCAAGTTCGAATTTTCTCTTCATATTGTCCCACACTCAGTTGTTTCATATAATGTCAGTTTAATGTCCTCTAGCCTCACCGATGCCATGTCAGGAACATTTGTAAAATTAAGCTCATTACACTCGAATCTTCACCTAAAATCAATATTTCGAATTTATCTTTTTCATGCTTTTGGACAACAGAATACGTTTTAGAAATCGAATCAAAATCTACAAGTTCATAAACCTTCATTTCCAACGTTTTGGTAGAGATTTAAGTTCTTCATACGAATGGATCAGTTAAATTAAAAGTTCTATACCAGACCAAGAACAATGGTTTACAGGCCATCTACGGTGGATACTTTATGAAGTGATTCCGAAGGCCTTATCCTTAGTGGCACTAGCAAAAAGCTCTTCTTTCTCTGGTGTATCCGTTGCAATCATGCTGCGTCTTTTTCTTTTATTAGTGAAATTTGTTTTCTATGCAGTGCTTTGTGATGACCTCAGATTGCTAAAGCCCTTGAACATGGTTGAAAGTCCCGCTTCAGCTGGAAGCTCTGTTTCTACAAGAAGCCCTGAAGCTACAGTTCACGTTATTGTATCAAAAATAGATATTTATTGATTCATATGGAGTAACTAGACAGTTTGGTTGACAATAGGGCACTGTCCCATTGTTAACCAAATTTTCTGTCCCAATGATCACCATGACGCCATTTTGAAAACATATGGGTATAGCAGCTCAACTACAAAAGTAAAAAGACAATCCTTTCATATGATCATATTTTACATATTACTTAATATTATGTAAAAATGCCTTAAGCATTATATGTTAAATTAACAGATTTATAACAATTGAAACAAAGTACGAAAAATTTTGTTTTCCCACCTCTAAAACCCGTTTTCGCTTTTACACAGGGCTGACTGCACCCCAATCGCTGAATGCAATGCGAGTGAATGCACTGAAGTATGCCTAATTTACCACTAAGATTTTGTTACAAATTACCCTCAAATAAAAAAGTTATTCGGCATGTCCCATTGTTCCCAGTGTCCCATTGATGACCATCCTCCCCTACATATAATCAGGAATATTAATAATAAAATACTTTAATTATTTTTAAATGTGCATTAGAAATATAATAATAGTATACTCCTGGACCTTCTAGTGGAGGTGTTGCGATCTGATATCAGCAAACGTTAACTACAACTGTTCCTAGAAAATATAAACGTAACAAATGAGTCTCTAGTGAGTATGGGTGAGTAAGTGATGAGTTATTCAAACTCTTCACACCTCTTTTCATGGTTAGAAGGGGTAAAATAAATAATATTTGAAAAACTGTTAGTTAATGTTCGAACATTCAAGACTCTAGTGCCATCTGTTGATCTCATTCTACCTAATGTAAGTAATACACAAATACGTTAATACTACATATGAAGGGCCACAAGCCAAAGTCTCTTAACCGCAAAAATCGGGTTGCTCAAGGTAAAGTCTCTTAAGCGCTTAGCACCAGTGAAAACAGTTACAATCTTGATGTGCTAAGCGCTTAACACTCACGTAAAACGGTTGGAGTTGGCGGCAAACAAGAGTCTCTTAACCGCATCTCATTGCATAGAAAACGGAGCGAGGGTAGACTCAAGTATTAACCTTGTTCTTATTATGTTCATTATTAGACTCTTCTATTTTTATGGAATTCAATATGTTTCCAATTTTTATAATATAATAGCGTTAGATATATATATTGCCTGCAATAATTACTTCAAATCACTTAGGTGATGAAGAATAATATAAATCACGTAATTTAAGTTGACATGATGTAGTAAATTATAGCAGATCATTTTAATTTCGATTTCACGAAAGCTGTATCTTTAAGCTGCTAATTAATTTATATGCACTTCTTAACATCTTTATTTGACTAAACTTTAAATTACATTTTCATTCTCTGTTGCTCAATATGCAAGTCTTTAATTATCTTGTTTTTAATAAAGTAATATATTTAAATAATTGTTAACATTGCATTATACTTTTAATCACACAATATCAGGAGAGGTTAGTTGAATTAAATGTTTAGTAGAATGATGGTAGTGAACATAAATAGATTTTTTAATCTATAGTAGTCAGTTCCAATCTAGTCATTTGCTTTAGTAATTGCAAATATCTTCAAAACAATAACACTCACAAATTATCTGTACTGTACAGAAAAATAACTATTTGTATTGATTATTTAACAGTGGACAAATTTCACATTTCCAAAAATAAACTTTATTAATTGTAATGTATATATTTTAGGATTGGTGTGGGTAAACTACAGATTGGTAAATAACAAAGAACAGTGATTTGGGAATTTTACATCCTGCGGACACTTTCACTCCAAGCTAATCTTTTTATTGCTTTAATCAATGAAGCTGATGCTTCTCATCATCTTACTGCAAACCGCATGGAATTTGATAGCATATTTTTGTTATTTTTATAATAAAAACTCTACAATACCTATTTTACTTCAGACTTACTAATTTTAGGTCCGAAGCAAAAAAATGAACACTATTTGTTTTGATTGTCAACTAGGTATACCATAACCATTTATTATTCGTATAAAGGTATGCAATTGGATGAACTTATTATAGGAACGTTTATTTACTTTAGGAAACAAGTTATATCTTGATTAAACAAAAGCCGAAAACTTATTGTTTGTTCATAAATTTAAAACCAAAACAAAGAGTGTACAATCTTTTTTCTCAACGTCAGGTTAGTGATTCGCTCAATTGTTGCTCACAGAGTATCAAAAACATTAAAACCAAATAATATAACTATACTGAGTCTAATTGTATGCGGTTTGCAGAATGATGATCATAGACCTTAGTTCTATAATATTATGAATTAATAGAAGAAATAAATCTGGCGGTATTCATACAGATATTACTTTTATTAGTATCGACAATACAGATGAAGATTTCACAACTATAATTAATATATTTTAAATTTCATGAAGGAAAATAATACAAATAATGAAGGAGTTTTGCATGAGAACATTCCAAATGGAAAAAAAAGTAAAAAATAAATAAATAGAATATATTCTTACAATTACAACCAAATACACGAAGGTAAGAGGATCTAAATAATTAATGCTGTACTTCTAATTATCAATACTGTATGTAGCTGCTCTAAATAATAAAAAATGTAAATTAAGAGTAATACCATAAGTTAACTGTTAATTAGCAACTACACTAGTATTGTGCTGAAGAGACACCAATCAATGTAATAAATTTATATTAGTAGGGGATTTAACGTCTGTTTCGGAACAAAATGCCATATCACTAAAGTCAAAAGAAAATTAAATACAAAGGACTGGAAACATAAGTGAAGAAGGAAAGTGGTTCCATGAGCAGTGATACAAACAACTGTTATTACAAAGCTTATGGATGCAGAAAAGCTCCTCCGTCACTTACAAAGGAATGTGATGAAAGACACAAGCACCGGCAACTGCACTTACGGATGGAAGAGGTGATAGTAAATGAAGCCTACGAGCCTACCTAACACCAAAACTAAGAGGAAAATGAAGAGGTGATAGTAAATGAAGCTTACGAGTCTACCTAACACAAAATCTAAGAGGAAAATGAAGAGGTGATAGTAAATGAAGCCTACGAGTCTACCTAATACAAAATCTAAGACCTAGTAGTTGAAGAGCATAACCCTAGCGCTATCCTCTAAAACTGCAAGTAGCGGTAAAATATGAAAAACAATCTATAAACCACATTACAACAGTTTGGGTCCAAATGGAAGGCACCCCCCTTCTCTTCCATTCACCTCAGACAGTTTCAGAATAGAACCTCTAGCATCTCAATATAATCAAATGATCATAGTTAATTTTTAAAGAGAAAAAGACAGATTGACAGAGCTAGAAATTTATCATATAATGATCAGCTTTATTATTTTTAAAAGGAGGATTTAACGTCTGCTTCGACTCTGAGAAACATTCAGAAAATAAAGTGGCTCCATTAACAATGTTACCTATCACCAGTCTAGTGACAGTGCACTTGGATGCAGAAAAGCTTGTTTCATAGAAGTATTAAAGTTTCACACCAAGAAATGTGACTAAAAGGGACACAAGCACCGTTGGCTGTACATATGGATGGAAAAGGAAACCAAAATGTGATACTAAACGAAGTCTACCTAAAAAATTTAACATCGTAGTTGAAGATCATAACTTTAGCGCTATTCTCTAAAACTGAAAGTAGCGTTAAAAAATGATAAACATAGAAATCCAAAACATTTTGGAACCCAAGCGAGGCACCTCCCTTTTTCTTCCATTAACCATCGACAGCTTCAGGACGGAGCTCCTGAGGTCAATTGAAGAGGTACCTAAAAATGAGTATGGATGCAATATTAATAATTTAATAATGATATAAAAAAATAAAAAACATGCTATTAAGATTCTATATTTGTTGTAAAATTCCGATAGCTAGTTATAAATAGCAGCTAGTTACATTTTTTGGATCAATTATATAGCTATTTTGAATGCAATAAATTAGATAGATATTGATTGTATTTTTGATATAGCTAATGCATATAGCATATTTATTTAAATTTGAGAACTAACTTTAAAATTTTAAATACTTCTAATTTTACATTCAATATTAGAGAATACAGCTAATTTTATTTATTAAGTTCATTTGTTCGCTTTAGAATTAGTTAATCATATATATAACTCATTAAACAATTAACTTTAAATTACATCTACAAGAGATCAATATGATGATGACTTACAATTAGTAGCATCTACTCAAACTACACATGTATGTATGCAGTGGCAGTACTGATGTTTGAAGACATAGCAGAGCAATCATGGGATAGTTGCACACCTGTAAAATAAAATACATTCATTAAAAGGTCATAAAATTAAAAAGTTAGATGCATTAGAAAGTAGCAAATTCAGTTCGGAAAAATTTATTCGGATAACAGTTACCTAACTGTGGTGATCTTACATAATTTTTATCGTTTGAAAAATTTGCCAGGGAGCTCTGTGATTAAGTTTGTGATATAATTCTAATACAGTCTTTAAAATAGATTTGTTCTGCTCTGTTATATAAAAATATAAAAATCATTTTAAGATAGATAGGGTGAGTATTGAGTAAAAAGCTACAAAAATAAGCTCTTGGTTTTGTAGTCACCTTCCTGAGCTTGAATGTAAATATTTTTCTATTTACATATTTACAGTAAATGCAAATACATTTTTAACTAGCTATATTCAACTAAGTATATTGTGATAAGCATAAGCTAAATGCTTGAGTTCATAATAGCCTACTTCTATATTTATTAATTCTTTCCCATCACTAAACTGTTTACTTTAGAACAGCAAGCTGTTGTGCATAATAAAAATTAAAAAAAAAACCAGATCAGTTGTTCAAATGAAAATATTATATTTTTAAGATTATTTGGATGAAAAGAGGATGGTACTTTATATTGAATATTAATTTTTGCATCAAGTTAGCTACCGATTTTAAACACACTACACATTTCCCAGTAGCTAGATATTGTTTTCCATCTTCACTTTTATCAAGATAATTAAGAACTTTCTTTGCTATATTTAGATTAATTGTAGTGACAAAATAGAACTACTTTGGCAATAGAATAACATTTTATGACATTGATTAGATAATTAGATTTGACTCAATTTACAAAAAAAATGTTCATAATTTATTTGATCATTTGATAAATATTAAAAACAAAATTTCATTCAAAGAGAATAAAAAAATATTATTCAAAATATTCAATTTTTGAACATTTTTAGGAGAAAAATCATTGTTAATATCAATTAGCCAACTTCAGACACATTGTTATGTAGTTATGATACTTTAATTAGATATAGCTACTTTCAACATATAAATACAGTGAAAAGTCTACTCACATAGCAAATCAAGATGACACTACAAGTTATCCAAGGGTGAAGTATCAGGAGATGTTCTTTCCCAAGTCTTGATAGATTTATCTGAAAGGAATAATTGTTTAGAAATTTTTGTTAATCATATTACTGATAAGAAAATTTAACTGTTCATGGCACACAACACACAGCATATTGATAAATTATAGCTACTGTATTTAATTATCAATACATAAAATTTAAAATATTTTCAACAGGTTGCATAAATCATAAGATTCCTTCTTTAGATGGTTTCAAAGTTTTTGTTCTCTAAGTTGACCTTTATTATCAACTGTCCTATTCTTAAGCCGAAAATGAATAGCTTTTCAGAATATTTTTCTATCAATAACTTTACTACCAGTAGCTAAGTAGCTTCACTAAAAATTGTATCATTATGGCCCATTGCCACCATAACCAAAAAACAAAAAAGGAGTTTCAAGTTTATGAATATAAGCTAAATAATTGTTTAGTAGTCACATTTTCTATTTCATTTTCCAAATATTTTAATTCATAGTTGAAATTTAAAAACAACATCTTTTTTTGATAACTGTAGCCAATGCAAAATATTTGCAAGATTGAATGAAATCACTATATCTTTAGACAGATAAACCAATCACACATTTAAAGACAATAACTTATTAAATTTAGGTCGGAATAATCTCACTGCGATTATTTACCCCACAAGTGCGATGCAATTACGCTAATTGTTATGAAAGGTATGTTAATAAATGATTAACTATAAGAGATACAAGATTGAAAATAGGTACACATCATTATCGAAATGATATCTTAGGATGGTGTAAGTATGGAGCTTCTACCTGAATTGGTTCTTATGTTAGATCGAAGTTTGCAGGAAAGTGAGATGGAATAGTAAAATACCCTAGCATCGATGCTAAGGTTTTAGTGAAAAAATGACATGAATCTACAAAATACATGAATCTACAATAACTCTTTAGCTGAAGATTTTCAAATTCATTTCAATGTTAGAATGGAGAGAAATTCTTTAGCAATTTCAAATATATATATTTTTGAAAATGAAAATACTGGACTTATTAAGCATTTTGCTCATAATTATACTTCAATTAGTAATACGGATCGAAGTTTGGTACTCCAGTTCTATCCAAATTGAATTGGCTATTTAACTAACAATATAGGTTTTACTGAAAGCATGTTAAGATATCTAAGCTCTTCATTCTTATCTCACCCAAACTTATAAAGTATGCTATGTAATATCTCATCAATATTTGATTCACCAGAATAAAAAATATTTTAAAAAATCTGCAATATACTGGGTGGCACGAAAGAAATGAAACCCATTTTCAAATTTTACTCACTCTCATCAAGATTTTGGCTACAAGTTACAAGCCATGACCCACTTTGAAAAATTCTGCTGGCCAACAAATGAATTTGAGGATAAATACTTCGTTTTATAAAATTTGCATCAATTCAATCTTAATATTTTGAAATCAGCAAAACTTCGGAGTTAGGTAATCAATTCATCAGTAAAGTCCTAATTTTCAAAAGTGGGCCAAATACTGCCTATTTGCCTAAGTACCCTGTTATGCAGTGGTGTGAGCAATGTTAGGCTAGTAGCTATTACCAGCCATATTTTATTGTATTTTGAACTTTTTGCAAGACACTGACAAACAGCACCATAGATTATTTTCTAGTAGCCAATACTTCAACAACATACTACTTAGGTATATATGTTCTACTTAACAAAATATATCTTTAATTAAACTAATCACTGTAATCTAGATTTTACAATAAAAATAATAATTTACCTAATGGATACAAATAACAGATTCAAACATACTTCAAAAAGTCAATAATCAATAGTTTGGAAGGTTAATTCTCCCAATTAGGTTGGTTTTATTTTTTGTACTTAAGTATTTTTATTTTAGGGTGTAGCTACTATAAGCTTAATATTTTAATAAAATTAAATTAATGGAAACTTCATAATAGAGAGTATTTAGTCTGTAAAATTAACTTGTTGGACTAAATAATTTTTGATAGTGGTTTTCAGACTATTATTTATAGCAATATTTGCTTATAAGAATAATTAGTTCAAATTTTAGCACAAATGAATATTTGAAATTAAATGTTGAATTATCAATATAACAACAAACTTTTGGTCATAACCCAGTATGTAATTGGTGCACAAGAACCCACTTGCATTTTCAAAAAGCTGAAAAAAATCCAATAGCTTATTTCCAATTTAATTAATAGTAAACAATAATTAATGACAAACATAAGCATTAATAGTAAGCATAAGAATTAATAGCTAGAAATCCACCGACGTTGCTGGAATATTATTTTCAAAGGGGGAAAAACTATATTTAACTGTGAAAGAAACAAAAAAGTGTCTAGGTAAGTAGCTAGGTTAAAACTTAAAGTAAATAATAACTAATATCCTAAGTCTACACTGCAAGAACTGGTAAAGTGTTCAAGAAATCCTCTATTTCGCTTTCTGTTCTCAGTAAATTGTAGAATACATGTAAATATAAGAAAATTAAACATTGTAAGTACAGAAAATGTTTAAAAATTCCCATACTATCATACTCTTGGTCTATGTAGTTGGTAATCAATTTTAGCTAATGCCCATCAGTCTTAACTATTCTTCAAAGGCTGGAGAAAAGACCAAGATATTATGGTAACAAGTTGATAGAATCTGCCCGCATCTCAGTCTGCAAAATATAGGACATTCTCAACATTTCCTATGACAACAATCCTTAATATGAATTAATAATCGTATCCCCCTATACTAATTATATTTAGCTACATGTATTTTTACTATTTTACATTATTAAGCCGAGAACAAGTAGCAAAATAAGAGGTAAAGATTTCTTGGAGAACAGTTTATCAGTTCGTACAGTCTGGGAATCTGCCAAGACAGGCCATTACAAAACTATAAAG
>CANNZV010002284.1:0-105206 GCA_947561585.1 Caprella mutica
CTCGAGGGGAAGTTTGTCACGCCTGGATTTATCGATAGTCATGTACACTTATTTGAAGGAGGATTTAACTTGTCTTCTGTGAAGTTACGCGATGCGAATTCACCTGAAGAATTTACTCAACGCATAGCAGCTTTCGCCAAAACAGTCCCAAAGGGAACATGGATAATGGGTGGCGACTGGGACGGCAGTAATTGGGAATCATTGCCTTCAAAAGATTGGATTGATAAGATTACACCTGACCATCCTGTTTTTGTTACTAGGCTAGACGGACATATGTAGTTGGCCAATTCACTCGCCTTGGAACTGGCGGGGATCGACAACCATGTAAAGGAGGTTGAAGGAGGTATCATTGGACGAAACAGAAGGTTAGCATTGAACAGGCCTTGACTGCATATACAGTAAATGGTGCCTATGCTTCTTTTGAAGAAGATATCAAAGGGAAGTTACAGGACGGCATGTTGGCTGACTTTGTGATCATTGATAAAGATGTTACCAAAGTGGATGCTTTTAAAATCAAGGATCTTCAGGTGCTGCAAACTTATGTTGGTGGGCGAAAGGTGTTTGATTTAGAAAAGGATTAGCTTTCTCAAATTTGTAGAAACCACATTTAGAAGCACCTTTGTAGAAGAATAAGATAGAAATATGTCAGACGAAATGATGCCATGTCCCCAGTGCAATTCACCTTACGGCTATGCAATGGGTACCGACCGATATGCCTGCCCTGAATGTTCTCATGAATGGGATACAAATGTGGAAGAGGTAGAGGCTGAAGAAGATGGATTGGTGATTATGGATGTTAATGGCAATCGCTTATATGATGGAGACACGGTGATTGTGATTAAAGATTTACCAGTCAAAGGGGCTCCGAAACCAGTTAAGGCTGGAACTAAAGTCAAGAACATCAAGCTGAGAGATCGAGAGCATGATATAGATTGTAAGATTGACGGCTTCGGTGCGATGGGTCTCAAATCTGAGTTTGTGCGAAAAGCTTAAATTAAGGAAATGATCAGGTCTCTTTTTCAATTACTCGTTCTTTTGGTTTTTCTTAGTGCATGCAGTAAGAAAAACGTTGATAAACTTCAAGAGGAAAAAATTGAATTTATTGACCTCTTTAGTATGACAGAGGAAGACGAGTTTTCATGTTATAGAATTCCATCAATATTAAAAGCTGCAAACGGTAACCTAATTGCTGCCATTGATGAACGAAATACTAATTGCGGTGACCTGAAATATAACAAGGATATCAATATTGTAATTAGAACCAGTTCTGACAATGGTGAATCTTGGTCTGAAATTAAGACGGTTGTCGATTATCCTTTTGGTGAGTCTGCTTCTGATCCTTCAATGATTTTAGATCAAGCTACAGGAGAAATTTTCATGTTCTTTAACTATATGAATTTAGAAGTTGCTCTTAACGACTATTTTCTTCAGTATGTATCAAGCAAAGACAACGGAGTTACTTGGTCAGCTCCTGTTGATATCACGAGCCAGATTAGTAAACCAGAATGGGCACATGACTTTAAGTTTATTACTTCAGGAAGAGGCATTCAAACTAGCTCTGGCACCTTGCTTCATACATTGGTCAATCTTAAAAACGGGTTGCATGTGTTTGGTAGTAATGATCATGGCGAAAGCTGGTTCTTGATTGATACTCCAATTCTTCCTGGTGACGAGTCTAAACTGGTAGAGTTAAACGATCACTCTTGGATGATCAATAGTCGAGGAAACAAAAGTGGCTTGAGATATGTCCACACCTCTAAGGATGGTGGTGCTAATTGGGAAACTCGTGCCGATTCCACTTTAATTGATCCCGGTTGTAATGCTAGTATCATTAGATATACATCCCTTGTGAATGGGGATGATAAGAATAGGCTCTTATTTTCCAATGCCAACTCAAAAGATGCACGAGAACACTTAACCATAAAGGTTAGCTATGATGAAGGACAAACTTGGAAGTACAGTAAGTTGATTTATGCTGGAAAAGCTGCGTACTCTACCATGTGCATACTAGAAAATGGAGATGTTGGAATCTTCTTTGAGAAAGACGATTACAAAGAAAATGTTTTCGCAAGAGTAAATCTTAGCTGGCTTACTGATGAGGAAGATTCACTTTAAAGGTGTGCCAGAAGTGGTTGGAGGTTGGAAGGTGGGTTAAAAGTGTGCCTGCTTCAGTTGGAAACTAATCGTGTTTTTGGTCTAAGAGTGTTATAACTTAGGGTTATAATTTGACTGATCCATGGTACAAAAGTTTCAAGTTAAGGGAATGACGTGCAAGGGCTGTGAAGCCAAGGTAAAATCATCTTTAATGACAATTGAAGAGGTGTCGAGCGTCGAAGTCTCCAAAGACGAAAATTCAGCATTAATCACTGCCGCTTCCCATGTTGCATTGGATCGATTGCGAGTGGTGCTTCCTGAAAAATACCAGATTTTTACAACCCAATCGGCGCCGGTTCATTCGGAAGTTGAAGCCGCCAACTGGATGAAAACGTATCGTCCGATCTTGATGATCTTTTTCTACATCACTGTGGTGGCTACAACCGTACAACTGCTGAAACCAGAGTTTGATTGGATGCAATGGATGCGCCACTTTATGGCTGGTTTCTTTTTGGTTTTCTCTTTTTTTAAAATGCTCAATCTAAAAGGGTTTGCAGAAAGCTACGTGATGTATGATGTAGTTGCCAAACGTTTTCCAGCTTGGGCTTATATCTATGCATTTACAGAGCTTGGCTTAGGCATCGCATTTTTAAGCAATTTCAATCCGCGGCTGACAAGTGCGGTCGCCTTGGTCGTAATGACAATCAGCATCATTGGCGTTTTACAGTCGGTTCTAAACAAGCAACAAATTCAATGTGCTTGCCTAGGGTGCTGTCTTTAATCTACCGATGAGTACAGTAACCATCATTGAGGATGGCCTTATGATTGTGATGAGCGCTTTTATGCTGTTTGGTGTTTAGTATCTCGTGTCTAGTATTAGGATTTGAGTCTAGAAGCATTTTAAAACTTTGCTACTGACGCATCCTGAGCAAGGCTGTAAGCGCGCATTGCAATGCGTGCCTACTTGATCACCAAACACAAAAAACTAAACCCTAAATACCAATGAGTACAAACTAATTCATTAAATTATTGGTATGAATCGACGAAATTTTCTTCAAGCTCAGGTCGGAGTTGCAGGCCTATCCATGCTACCTTTTGAAACACTAGCAAGGTCTGGCACCATTAAAAATGTCTTATTTCAGGGAGACTCCATCACCGATGCCGGACGAAACCAGGAACGCACCATTGCCAACGATCCTTGGAGTCTTGGTAGCGGTTATGCATATCAAACTGTGGCTAAGTTTTTAGCTAGAAATCCAGGAACTCCTGTAGAGTTTTTTAATAAAGGAATTTCTGGAAACAAGGTATTTCAACTTGCCGAAAGGTGGGAAAAAGATTGTCTAGAATTGAAGCCCGATGTCTTAAGTATTATGATTGGTGTCAATGATTTTTGGCATACGCTGCACGAGAAAGACCCCTATCAAGGTACCGTAGATGTGTATGATCGCGATTTGCGAGCTTTGTTGGATCGTACCCGCAACCAGTTTCCCAATGTTGAGTTTATTATAGCTGAGCCATTTGCAGTCATTGGAGGATCTGCAATTGGAACCGAGTGGACCAACTTTGCGCCCTATCAAGAAGCATGTAAAGCCATCGCCAATGATTATGATGCCGTCTTTATCCCATTGCAAAAGTACTTTGATAACGCATTAAGGAAGGCCTCGGTCTCTTTCTGGTGCCCCGATGGTGTTCACCCGTCGATTCCCGGTTGTGCATTAATGGCCAAGCATTTTCTTAAAGCGTTGCGGAAAGTGGGCGTATAATGAAAAAGCTACTGTACGTTCTTATAGGCCTTATCGCTTTCATGGTAGTATTGTGGTTTGGTGCTATGCATTTTTTTGCCAGCGGCCCAGAGCACCCAAGTAATGAGGTCTGGAATTCACACATTGGTCGGGATACGACCGTAGGAATTTTACCAGATGAGTACGCCAATTATTATACTTACACTGTTTTGCGCTCAGACCCCAATATGGGTTTTAAGATTTCAGGAAAGTTTCCAAGTACTCGATACTTCAGTTTCAATGTATACAGCTTAGGTGATAATGTTACTCAAGGCTCGATAGTAGATTACATGATTGAAACCGATTCTGGGAAACCAAATCCGTTTTTGGTACATCGAGACAGTGCCGAAGTTGACGATAATTATACGGTGCATCTGATTCCGAAACGTTTGCAAAGTGCAGGGCTCAAGAATGTATTGCCTTTTCAGGACGATGTCACAGCACTCACAATCGCGATCAGGTTGTATGACTACAACATTGATGACTTTGGAGGGGTGGTGTTTCCAACAGTTGAAGCGATAACTTTTGATGAAGGTGAAATTGAAACCGCTAGACTGCCCAGGTCTTTGGACCTCAAGACGATCGTTCGAAATACGAGTTTACCTAAGATGGTTGATCGACTGGGGCTACTTTATCAGACCGAGAAAACCGCTTCGCTAGAGCATCGTAATCGAGAAACTGCATATCAGTCGGTTCCATTTCATGCTATCGATACCAAAGGCTTCATTGAGAACAACGATAATCGGTACTTACTTGCAGCAATAATCAAGCAGCCTGATGAATATTTTGTAGTTAAATTTAAGGCACCAACTTACACGACGGGGCCAGAAAACATCAATAAAACAGATGTACGTTATTGGTCTTTTAACTTGGGCAACCGTGGGACTTACAACTTTAATGCACTTAAAGATGAAGATGCCATCATAGATTCAGATGGGTTTGTAACTATAGTTTTAGGCGAAAGAGATAGCCAAATAATGAGTCGTAGTAAGACTTTGGGATATAATTTTCTCGATTGGAACATGAGTGACACTGACGCATTGATCCTCTTTCGGCATATGCTGGCACATCCTGATTTTGAAGCGCAGATTGATGATGTCACTCCAATTACAGAAGGAATGACAGAATTTGCAGACATAGAAGGACACTTATTTATGGGTGATTATGCACCACAGGGCCAGCGAATGAGCAAAGTGCAATTCTTAGAACGCTATCAAGAACATTCGATATGAGCCAAGATACATTTACAGTAAATGGAAGGGAATTTGCCTTTCCCAGATTGATTCAGCGATATAAGGCCATGGTCATTGATCTTTTGGTGATTTTGATTCTCATCATGATTGGTATCGAAGTAGCCGACTCGTTGGCAGCAACATCTGCTTGGGTTAAGGGTTTTTCAGTTTTGGTTGCTTTCTTCTATATCCCGATGATGACTGCGCATTCTGCGACTATCGGTCAACTAATAATTGGTATTAGGGTTAGACGAAATGACGAACCATTGGAACAGATTTCATTCGTTAAGGCTTTGTTTAGGATGTTAACAAAGTCAGTGCTGGGGTGGCTATCATTCATTACAATCAACTTTAACGAGGAGCATAAGGCCATTCATGACATGGCGGCAGGAAGTGTAGTTATTGATTTTAAGTAGTGATTTTATCGCTCTTCAAGCTGAAAGCCATGGAATTGATTTTAGGAATTTAGAACTAATGGTCTTGGAATAGTAACAAAAACGCCCCACCAATTTCTTAGTGGGACGAAAACTTAAACCAAACCAATCGTATATTCTACAATTGTAAGACAATTCAAATGCCTTGTTCCCCTATTTCAAAAAGCCAGCAACCAGGAGCTAGTTGCTAGACTCAAAATCCAAAATTAGATGGACATCAAGATTTCAACCACACGTGAAATATCCAAGAAAGCCATCATTGCTTTGTATGATGCACATAGTTGGAGCTCGGCTCAAAAGCCAGATAAGCTTTATGCAGGGTTAATGAACTCACATTCTTTGTTTTCAGCTTGGGATGGTTATCAATTGGTGGGCTTGGCTAACGCTATTTCTGACGGTCATTTGGTGGTTTACTATCCGCACATTCTAGTTGATCCAGCATACATGGGTAAAGGAATTGGACGAAAGTTGGTCGAAGCGTTACAGTCCAAATATGCCGACTTTCATATGCAATCACTTACTGCCGATGCAGATGCGGTCGCATTCTATGAAAGGCTAGGTTTTACGAAATCTGGAGATACTTCGGCAATGTGGATTTATGAAGGTGATGATCATTGATGCTGAAACTGGATACTTGAAGCTTGATACTAGACCATAGCAGTGTGAGAAAAAAGGGATTGATCATACTATAAGTTCGAGAACTTGCATTCTCTTTTTTATATCTTCTTAATGCAGCAGTATTTTTAGAAAAACCAAAAAGACTGGCCGTCCGCCCGAAAAACCAAAAACCATGAAACTAAGCGAACCACCAATTGTCGTTTCCCAAACATTTAGTGCTTCTCCTGCTGAAGTTTGGGCTGCTATCACTGAGCTTGATCAAATGCATCAATGGTACTTTGAAGAGATTCCGGAATTTAAAGCTGAAGTCGGATTTAAAACCAACTTTGAGATTGAAAACGAGGGTCGCTTTTTTCCGCACCATTGGGAAGTTATTGAAGTGGATATTGAAAAGAAGTTGGTTTACAATTGGAACTATCCCAACTATCCTGGTGATTCCAACATTCACTTTGTGATTGATTCCGAAGGTGATGAAACCGTTTTGACGGTGACCTGCGAAATCCTAGAAGATTACCCAGATGATGTTCCAGAGTTTGCTCATGAAAGCTGCTTGGGCGGCTGGACGTACTTTATTAGGGAGCGTTTGAAAGGGTATTTGGAAAGGGTTTAGGCTTTTAGGCTTAGGCTGACCTTCTTGTGATGTTGACTTGTATAAGGAAGTATAACTAGAATTAAGCAATGGCTAAGGAAGAAAGGGTAGTAATTCAGAAGTTTGATGCGAAAGATTCCAGAGGTTGGTTGAAAATGGCAAAGTTGCTTTTTAAGGACTCTACTAAGAAGGAGCTAAGACGGGATCTTGAGATGATTAGAAAGTCATCCACGGCAAGGATATTCATGGCCAAGATGACAAGTGGGAAACTGATTGGTTTCGTTCATGTGTCACTACGTTCAGACTATGTTGAAGGCTCCACTACTTCTCCGGTGGGATACTTAGAAGGCATCTTCATCTATCCTAAATACAGAGAGTCTGGCCTTGGGCGAAAACTCTTGAAACGTGCAGAAAGGTGGTCAAGAAAAAGGGGCTGTTTCGAAATGGGTTCTGATACCTGGCTATGGAACAAAGAGTCTCAAGCCTTTCACTTGAAATCAGGTTTCAAAGAAGATGACCGTTTGGTGCATTACATCAAGGGTATTTGAGGCAGGATTTGTTTTCGTAGGAGTTCTTGTCAAAAATCCATATCTCAGTTTAGGGCGCTAACTTGAGATATGGATATTTATATTTCAGTTTAAGGGGTGTAAACTGAGATATGGAATTTATATTGTAGCTTAGTGTGTCTAAACTGAGATAAGAAACTAAGGAATCGATGATAAAGTTAGAGGATTACACTTCTGGACATCTTCAAAAAAGCTTTTCAAGCTATAGTTACTTTGTTCCATCAAAGATCGATGATCAATGGACATGGGATGATCCACAAATCAATTTACTCTTGGAGAAAGCTGCCATCAAGCTGGGCGAGCTAAATTCATTTTCGAAGTTGGTGCCTAATATCGACCTGTTCATTCAGCTACATGTCACAAAAGAAGCAGTGGTCTCAAGTAGGATTGAAGGGACGAGAACGCAGATGGATGAGGCACTTATGGATGAGGAAGAAATCAACCCAGAAAGGAAGAACGATTGGAAAGAAGTAAACAACTATATCAAGTCATTGAACACTGCTGTTGAGCGACTGGATGTGCTCCCCATTTCATCACGACTACTGAGAGACACCCACCGTATTTTGCTTGATAGTGTAAGAGGTGAGCATAAAATGCCTGGCGAATTTAGAACCAGCCAAAATTGGATTGGTGGGAGCAGTTTAGCAGATGCTACGTTTATTCCTCCCCATCATGATCTTGTAGGCGAACTAATGAGTGATCTTGAAAATTTCATTCATAATGACGATTTGCAAATTCCTGATCTTATCAAGATCGCCATTGCCCATTATCAGTTTGAAACCATTCACCCGTTCTTAGATGGAAATGGAAGAATTGGAAGACTGTTGATTACACTGCTTCTAGTAGAGAAGAAGATCTTATCACAACCCTTGCTGTATTTGTCAACCTATTTTGAAAGTAATAAGGGCTTGTACTATGATAATTTGAGCTTAGTAAGAAGTAGCAACAACATGACACAATGGTTGAAGTATTTCCTGGTAGGAATCGAGCAGACGGCAGAGCGATCCTCACAAACGCTTTCTAAAATTTTGTTGTTAAAAGAAAATACGGAAAACATGATTCATCGTGATTTTGGAAGAAAAAGTCCGAAAGCGATTCTGCTCCTACAGTTCTTGCTAAGAAAGCCAGTTGTGCAAGTGAACCAAGTTAAGGAGATTACTGGGTTAAGCTTTAATGCATCCAATACTCTTGTAGAAGCCTTTATAAAGGCAGGACTGCTAAAGGAAATGACTGGCTTTGCCAGAAATCGGGTCTTTGTCTTTGATGAGTACTTGAGTCAATTTTAGGTTAGAAATGGGTACTTTAAGAACCTTAAATACATAATATGCAAAAGGTACAGAAAGTTGATCTTGAGCTAATTCAAAGCAGTACAGTATTCCTTTTAAAGCAAATAATAAGGAATTCTCCGCTCCCATTATTGCTGCTGGTGACCACATCGATAGTGGTAAAAGTAAAGTAAGAAGCTTTCTTAAAGCAACTGGATTAAGCGCCTACTGGTATATTGATATAAGGGGTTTATTAATTGACAACTAAACCATGCCAAACCAAGAAAATTACTCGGTGTCAATTGCCAAAAGCCCAAGCATGTCGCCTTCAGCCAAAAGCCAAAAGCCAACAGCATAAAGCCAAAAGCCTTCCGCCAATAGCCTAAAGCTCCCCCAACTCCTTCATCATAAATGCGCGCTTTTCCGTTTCTTCAATCTTGATAGGTGAAGCTACCCTTGAGTCACAGTCGGTGATGCCGCACCTTTCGCAAGTAGTATGCACTTCTCTGTACTTTAGTTTTGGATCACTCAAGAAGTTAAAAATGCCTTTCAAGTGAGGAGTGACCAACATGCCCAGAGTTACACTTGCTCCTGCAGCAGCATCTCCATATGCTGGTTTCGCCAAAGTAATACAGAGGTACTCTTTGTCGGTTTGCCAATATTTTGAGATCTGAGCATCGACAACAATGGCTTTTTTCTTGCCTTTGCGAAAGTGAAGTTCTTTTATTGATGTGACCGAAACCCATCTTGCGCAATAGTGCTCGCTCAATTCATTATTGTAAGGGTTATGCAACTGGCCCAAATGCAGATCTTTGGTCATTTTATAGTTCATCAGGTCTTTTGACCCTGTTAACCTAATAAAGAAAAGATCATCAATCCCAAAGTGATAGGGTAGGATGTTGGTCAATCGTTGCAGAAGTGTTTCTGGCGAAACGTCGTACTTGCTAAGTAAAATTGAAAGGTAGGAAGGGTCCCAATTGTTTTGTCGTGCCCATTCCTTTATGTCGGCAATCAATTGATCTTCATCCATCAACAAGGCCGCTGCAAAATGCGATGCTTTGTAGTTGTTAAGCAACTGTTCGAAAGACTCAATGTCGATGATGGTGGTTTCAAATGGCCTTTCTTTAATTTCTAAGAATTGAAAGCCAATTTCTCGAGCAAGTAGGAAGTTCTCTTGCGAGGAGGTTAGTCCGCCCTGTAAGTAGAAGGTTGTGTTTTGTTTGCTATAGAAAGAGCGCATGCCTCCTAAGGCTTCTTTGCTCTTCATGGTCTTTCTATCGACTTTGATGCCATAAACGGTTTCGAGCTTAGAAGCTAGAAATTTACCGGTATATGGTACTGTACCTTTGATTCCTTCTTTCGCCACAAAGTCTTGGACCGCTTGTTCGAGCTCAGGGAAGTAGTTATTGTGCATATCCTGATAGGAGCGAAGTGCTTCTAGATAGAACTGCTTGGCGTCAACTTGATAAGTTCTAGCAATTTTTAAAATGGTGGAAACGAAAGCATTGACTTTATCTGGAGTCGTAGTAAACAGCTCCAACAGCTTTTCGGGACTGATACCAAATTCCTCGAGAGGAAACAGCTTGAAGAGTTTGGATTGCAAAAGGTCTATAACTGGCTGTAGTTTTTTAGACGCATTGGTCGAGACCAAGTAGTTGTAGTCAACACCTAATACCTTGGCAAGTGCAGTAATTTTGTCTGGTTTGGGATAGCGCTTACCCTTTTCTATATCATTGAGGTAAGATGTGGAAAGACCAGTTTGGTTAGATAATTCTTGATAGGAGAAGCCGTGCTTCTGTCTCAAATACTTGATTTTGAAACCAAAAATGAGCCTGATAATTTGATTTTCACTGATCATCGCTTTGCGGTTTTATGAGCTTCGCCCGTGGTAAAGCCTTCGGCCGTTTTATATGCTACGCATGTTTTAACAATACCACGCGCTCCGGGCTACTAATATCGGATAATCTGTTCCTATGTCAAATAATATTATCTAGCGAAAATTCCGCTAAAGAAGATGCAAAAGCTTAAAACAAGATGCAAACGGGACTATAGGCCTTTTCTTCATCGATTTTAGTTAGCATGCCATTTTCGTTGATCTCGAAAGAGGCCAGATTGTTGGTTTTTTGATTGGCAACGATCAAAAAAAAGCGATGAGATTGCTCTCACCGCTTCTATATAATTTAAAGTAGCCTTTAGAAACTAATCACTAGTCCCAAATAACCAATACTATTTAGCAAACTTCATGTTTACACCAATTACGAAATTGGTTCCCAAGAAGTTTTGCTGCTGAACGATTGAAGAATATACAAATCTTCCTCCTCCGTCTTCGCCAGTAGATGCTCTCAATTCATCTGGGTATACATCAAAAATGTTGTTGATGTTACCAGTGATTTGAATGAAATCATTTAGATCATAGTTGATGCTAAAGTCTGTGATCATTTTAGCGCTATGCTCTTGATCATCAGCAGGGCCAGAAGCAGCAGTTACTGTTACTTCACCAAATCTAGTGTTGTCCAATCCAATTCTGAACTTGTCGGCTTGGTAATGTAGACCAACGATTACTTTAGATTTTGGACGAGACAAAGTGATGAGAGATTGCTCTCTTCTGTCAAAGATATCATACCCACCTGATTCCAAAGCACCAGGCGTGTTAATGTTATCAATCGTCGACTCGTTAAAGTTGGCAGCAATCACACCACCAAATCTTGAGTTACCTGAACCTACCTTGATATTGTCAAAGTTCAATACGAAGTCAACTCCAGAAGTTTTGGTATCACCTGCGTTAATAAAGAACTGAACTGCTTTCACACCGTTTGCTTGCAAAATGTTGTCAACTGCATCTCCAGGAGTTGAAGATGAAATTTGAGAAGAGAATAGAATTCTGTCATCAACAGCGATGTTGTAGTAATCAATAGAAGCCGATACTTTGTTACTCAACTTATAAGTCAAACCTGCAGTTAAGTTCTTTGAAGTCTCAGCAAACAAGTTTGGCACACCCAAAGCAACAACAGCTGGGTTATTGTTTGCTAAAGTTCCCTGTAATTGTGGATCAGGCGAACCTTGAACAATGATGTACTGAGAATTGATCAAGTGTCTCTGGTGTAGCGTAGGTGCTCTGAATCCAGTTGAGTATGAAGCACGTAAAGCACCCTTTTCACCCAACTTATATCTTGCATTGATTTTCCAAGAGAAGTTGTCGCCAAAATCAGAATAATCCTCAAGTCTAGCAGCAGCTCCAATTAGAAGTGCATCTGTGATGTCATAATCAAGTGTAACATAAGCAGCCTTACTTGTACGATCTTCATCAACAACCTCTTCTGGCTTAATACCTGCAAATGAATCTGATCCACCTTTGTAATAAGAGAAATAATCTCCTTCCAAAGATCTGAATCTTTCCTTTTTCAATTCAAACCCGAAACCTAAGAAAGTATCTTCGTTTCCACCAAGATTAGTATTAAAGTCTACGTTACCAATGATGTTGTTGAAAATATATCCACCAGGTTTAAATGTGCTTGGGGACCAACCATGGTCAGCTAAGTAATCTCTGTTTACAGATCTGTTTACTGTATAGTTTACTTCATTTCTACCATAAGTTATACTTGCATCAGCGTTAAGATTGCCCATTTTCCAATCGATACCAGCAACATCAATGTTATCATCGATATCTGTTTCGAAAGTTGGATGGTATCCTACAAAGTTTTCTGCTGGAGTGAAGTGCTCAGCGGCTGCAACATCACCTCTCCAATATGGAGCTCTGTAATATGCAAATGACTGACCAGTTCTAGTTGTCATTCCGTGGAATGTATAGAAGTTGGCAGTTTCAGATAAAGGCTGCTCCATGTTCATGAAGATGTCAAATTTCTCCATAGCTGGCTGACCAACGATCATGCCTGCTGTAGGAGTTGCTGCTAACCAATCGGCATACTGTGCATTGGTATCAGTTACATTTCCAGCTCTGTTTGTAATTTGCTGATTGAAGTATCCAGCAGTTACGTTGATAAATCCTTTTCCAAGATTTAATGAAGTGTTGATGTCAGCAGAAAGGTGATAACCATCTCCTTCGCTTGTTACACCAGATCTAACACTTGCAGTAGTGTATTCCACATCTTTTTTCAAGATCATGTTGATAACACCGGCAATCGCATCAGAACCATACTGAGCAGAAGCTCCGTCTCTTAGTACTTCAATGTGATCAAGAGCTGCAGCAGGGATAGATTTTAAATCAACTCCCACTTCACCTTTACCAGGAGTTCTGTTCAAATAAACTTGAGCAGACTGGTTTTTTCTTTTTCCATTCACAAGAACTAAAGTTCTTGATGGCCCTAATCCTCTTAAATCAGCTGGATCGTAGTGAGCCGTTGCATCAGAGATGGCTTGATTCTGAGAGTTAAACGAAGGAACTTTGTAGTTCAGCATTTGGTCGATTTGAGTCTTACCAGTAGCTACCAAAGCGTCAGCATTAATGTTGTCAATCGGCACAGGCGAATCAAGAATTGTTCTTGGATTTCCTCTAGTACCAGTTACTACGATTTCGTCTAGTGCGATTCCTTCAGAAATCATCACTTGAACACCTGAAGTAGCTTCAGTAAAAATCATTTCCGTATTGTCATAACCTACATACCTGAATTGGATGTTTGCAGGGTAAGACTTAGGGTTTAATGTAAAGCTACCATCAAGGCCAGTCAATGTGCCATTTAGGGTTCCTTTTTCGGTTACGTGAACTCCTATGAGTTCTTCACCATTTTGATCCTTCACAACTCCTGAGATTTGGGCAAACGCTTGGCTGCCGACCATCAGAAAAAGTAAAGTGTAGAGTAAATTTTGTTTCATTTTCCTTTAGATATAAGTTAACTAAGCCCAAATTATTAAAAAAAGGCTGAGATCGATGTAACTTTCTCGTTTTATGCTGCATGCATACTACAAATCAGAACTGGAACTAAAAGTAGTTATATAATATCTGCAAAAAGTTATATTTAATATTGCACTGTATTGGGATTGTCAATAATAATCTCGTTTTCTTTAAACAGAAAGTAGCTTGAGCTTCCTGCTAATTCGGCCTCCAGCTCGCTTCAGACACAAAAAAAAGCGACGAGATTAATCTCATCGCTTCATTCTCAATGCTCGTTTTTTAAAGACCAATTAATGTTCCTTCATTCTAAGTTACTTCCGACTATTTGCCTTCGAATTTTACATTTCTGAGACCAATGAACATACCGTCTTCTAGCTTGTCTTTATCTTTAGGATTGTAGACGAAATAAAGCTTATCTGCTACCACGTCTGATGTTTTGTCAAACTTGATCTTAACCACTCCAGCTGGTGCACCACTTTTGGGCTTAGGCATCATGCCCGTTCCAAGCAATTCCCCGTCGGGAGCATTGAGCCTGACTTCTAAGGCCAATGGTACATCTGGCGCCTCTTGCCAAATCGCTCCAAGACTGGTTCCTGTTACACCAGACAGATCGATGTTTTCAAGTGCAAACCAACCGCCATTCTTAGGTGCCACCATAAAGTTAGAACCTCCAAAGCTGATCATTGTAAACTGATCTTTAGCGGTACTTTCGTCAAAAGTCATATCGTTGCTCTTCACTGCAATCTTCTTGATTCCTGTCAATGGTGATGCGCCAACAGCTCCGTTGTCGGTGTAGCTTGCCGTAATCACCATGACTTTTGGCCCTTTGGGGTCTTCAGCTATCACAGAACCTTCTGGTGGAAGAGAAGTGGCCTTTTTTGTATTAGCCAATCCCCTAATGTAAGCAATGATTTGGTTAGCATCGGTGTTACTCAAATCTGGATGAGCGGCCATCGCTACTTCTCCCCAAACTCCTGAACCACCTTCCATAATCTTCTTCTTCAGGTAGCTGGCCGCGTTGTTTTGGGTGCGGTATTTCTTGCTCACATCCATGTAAGATGGTCCAACAGATGCTCCTTGTTCTTTGTGGCAGGACTTACAATCCATTGCGTTTACTAGGTTCTTGCCCATTGCTGCCATAGATACTTGTTGATGTCCAGATGACAAAGCCGCTTCATCAAACCCAGCCATATAGTCCACTGTTACCAAAAGATTGGCAGGGTCAAGTGCAGTACCGTCTTCGGGATCATTGACTGTCACTTTGTAGTTGATTTTCTGGCCAGGCACAAAGAAGGATGAGTTACCTCCGCTAAGCTCAATAGCAACTTCTGGTCTGGTATTACCTGCAGATACTGCGGCAAGTGCACTTTTGACACTTTCGCCAGAATCATCAACCACAGAAACAGAAGAACTAAAGTTACCTGCGGTTTCGTAGGTGTAAGTAATGGTATGCTCTTTGGTCTCCTTTGTATTACCATCCCCAAAATCCCATTTGTAGGTAACATCGTCACCTTCGCGATCTTTGGCGTCGGCAGTCAAGGTTACAGTAAGTGGTAATGTTCCCGAAGTTTTGTCAACTTCGAAGTTTGATATTACTGGCGGACGATTTCCTCCGTTGTATTCTATGAAACTTAAACCAGAATCATCATTGGCCGAAAACCAACCGCTACCATATTCTAAAAGATAGATGGTCCCATCATCGGCAACCTCCATATCAATCAGATTGTTCAATTCTATTTCTGGAGCGAAAGGTTCTAATTTGCTATAGTCCCCATTGGCATCCAAAGTAAGAGCCTTCATCCATCCACGCATCCAATCGTAAATAATTACTTTACCATTGTAGTATTCTGGAAGCTCATTGGGACCATCATACAAGTCATTGTAAATCGTTGGACCTGCCATGGCGTTTCGGCCGCCACTTTCCAATCCTGGCATTTTATCACTCTTACCGTAATTATAGAACACGTATGCTCCTTGGGCCGGTGGTAGTTCCCTCAGGCCTGTATTGTATCTTGAATCATTGATCGGAGCTGCCGGGTCAAATTCTGGTCCGGTCTTACCATTGCTATAATCATAGTCATTGTAAGCCTTGTTGTCGGCTATGAATAATGGCCAGCCGAAGTTTCCTGCTTTCTTGGCTTGATTCATTTCGTCATAACCCATTGGGCCTCTTTCGCCAAACTTGTCTTCCCGTGAATCTGGTCCTACATCACCCCAGTAGAGATACCCGTTTTTCGGATCAACTGAAATTCGATAAGGATTTCTGTGACCCATGGTGTAGATCTCTGGTCGGGTCTTTTCGGTTCCTACAGGGAACAAGTTTCCCTCAGGAATGTCATAGCTTCCGTCTTCATTAACTCTAATTCTAATGATCTTTCCTCTAAGGTCATTGGTGTTAGCAGAAGAACGTCGCGCATCATATTGCTGCTTTCCAGGAAGGTCATTTAAAGGAGCAAAACCATTGTTGACAAATTCAGCTTTTGGCTCATCAAATGGGGTTGCATTATCCCCGGTCGAAAGGTAAAGTAAACCATCACCTCCAAAAGCGATCGATCCACCAGTGTGGCAGCAAATCTCTCTTTGACTGGCAACATCCAGAATTACTTGCTCGCTAGACATGTCCCAGTTTCCAACTGAATATTTGAAACGTGAAAGACGATTGACCGATTCGTTTCCTGCTGGTGCATAAAAAGCATAGATCCAATTGTTCTTGGCATAATTGGGATCTTTCTGAAGTCCCATAAATCCTTCCTCGGCATTGACTCCAGCTACGCCCGATTGGTCATAAACGCCGAGTTTTGCAATTTCTTTGAGCTCGCCAGTTGCATGAACATATAAATCAAGCTCGCCATGGCGTTGAGCAATAAGAACATCCTTGTTAGGTAGGATGGTCATCTCTGTTGGTTCGAAAAACTCACCTTCAGATAACATCTTCTTAGCAAATCGATCCCCATCTGGTGGAATCATGGTAGTGGCTTTACTTAAATCTAATACTTCGTTTGGCCCAATCGCATATTGAATGCCAGCCAATAGATGTTTCAAAAAGTTCTCTTCTTCATAGCTTTCTTCGGTATGACCAAGGCCAGTGTAGAATGCTCTACCTCCATCATATTCATGGTACCAAGCCATTGGGTGATTGTCACCATTTTCGCCACCCTCGTAAGAGCTTTCGTCAATACTTAGAATCACGTTGACATCTGGGTTGAGATTTTCGAAGTTGTATAGCTCATCGGTACGAACCCACTCTTTTGGAAGGTGTACAGTTGCTGGATGTGTTGCATTTTCAACTACAAACTTGGCCTCTTGGGTTTTGGGATGGCTCTTGAAATAGCCACCTACAAGTTTTCCGTACCAACCCCAGCCGTACTCGGTATCGGTGGCTGCATGGACACCAACAAAACCGCCGCCTGATTGGATGTATCTTTCGAAAGCAGCTTCTTGATGGTTGTCTAAAACATCCATAGTGGTGCTCAAGAATACTACGGCAGAATAAGCTCTTAAGTTCTCGTCTGTAAAGTCATCACCGTCTTTGGTGTCGTCGACTTCGAAGCCGTTTTCAGTACCTAGTTTTTCAATAGCAGCTATGCCATTTGGTATGGAGCTGTGCTTGAATCCGGCCGTTTTGGAGAACACCAAAACCTTGGGAGCGCCATCACGATTACCGTTATTATCGGTATTTGAGCAGCTAAAAAGCATAAGCGAAAAGCAGCAGCAGCATAATAGGCCTGCAAGACCTTTCAAATAGGATTGTGAGTTTTTCACAGGTTAGGTAGTTTAGTAGTACGTAGAAATATAGGAAAAAAGCTTGAGACTTTCAGGGGTGAGATTGATAAGGCTTAAGCTAAAGGGCAATTGATGTGGAGATGATGTAAGTAAATGTTATGGCTAAAGCTCAGGCTCAGGCAAAAACTGGATGATTTGCGAGGCGGAGAGAAGGTTCACGCAGAGGCAATCGTTTGCGCGGCACAAAGATCATTTGTAGGAGTGTCTATTTAGCAATGTGGAGAAAAGTTCTCGCAAAAGCGCAAAAGGTTGATTTGAGGGGTCGTAGAAATAGCAATGTGGAGAATTTAAGGTCGCTGGTTGCTGCGCAACTGTAAATAAGCTCGCAAAAGATAACTGGATGTGCTTTGATAGGATCCGGAAGGATCTTTTTCTTTGGCACAGCCCGTTCGTTTACGTCCGGGAACTTATTTCTTCACGCAGTGAAGTCTAACTCATTTGGTCTCATTTTGACTAAGAGATGGTTGGATCAAAGCAAGGATTTTAGTGAAAGCGCAGCTCCTTATTTTTCTTAGTTCAGTTCCTATTTTTTATACTTTTTGCTATCTTGAGTATTAGGCATATGAAAAGACTTCATTTTAAAAGGGAACTGAAAAAGGATTGGCAGTATTGGCTCATGATGAGCCTTTTAGCATTGGCAGTGATCGGGATAACGATTACTACGTTGCAGCTCATTCAATTTGAAGATCCGAAAATTTATAAGTACTGCAATGCCATCAGTTGGTTGATTATCATCTTTGGTAACAGCAAGCTGATCTATGATTCCATGTATGTAAAATGGAATGATAAAAAAGTGATTCTGCACATTAACACTTGGTTGCGTACTACCATCAATTTTGACGAAATCTCAAGCATTGAACGATTGCAAGAGAAACTGGTGATACATCGAGTACACCAAAGGCCAGTCCACGTGGACTTAACTGATGTGAAGGAAACTGATCGACTTCTGCTCCAGAATGTTATACAACAAGAGACTAAGTCCATGGATCTGATCAAAGCCGTTATTAGATCAGAAGCAGGAGTCTGATTTGAGAGCTTGCTCCTTTCCTTATTTCCCATAATTCAGTTCCTATTTCTTTGAATAATGAAGAGGGTTCGCGCAGAGACGCTAAGTTTTGATTTGCATGGCGATATATCTTGTAGAATGGAGAATTTAAGCTCGCAGATTCCTGCGGAATGATTTAAGCTCGCAGAGAATAGGAAATATAAAACTTGTATTTCTTTAGGCCACTGAGGTTGATTTTTGTACAGGGTTCATGCAGAGGCAATCGTTACCCGGCACAAAGATTTGATTTGTAGGAGTGGCTATTTAGCAATGTGGAGAAAAGTTCTCGCAGAGGCGCTAAGATTGATTTGTAGGGTCGTAGAAATAGCAATGTGGAGAATTTAAGCCGAGTCGTCGGACCATCGCAGGTTGCTGCGCAACGTAATTAAGCTCGCAAAAGATAGCTGGATGTACTTTGATAGGGTCCGGCAGGATCTTTTTCTTTGGCACAGCCCGTTCGTTTACGTCCGAAAAGATTCACGCAGAGACGCTAAGATTTGATTTGTAGGAATGGCTATTTAGTAAAATGGAGAATTTAAGGTCGCTGGTTGCTGCGCAACAATATTAAGCTCGCAAAAGAATAAAGATTTAGACCTAGCAACATTGAGGGCAGAGGCCAAAGTATCCGGAAGGGCTGATAGCGGGAACTTATTTCTTCACGCAGTGAAGTCTAACTCATTTGGTCTTATTTTTATCTAAGATATGGTTGGATCAAAGCAAGGATTATAATGAAAGCGCGGCTCCTTATTTCTCTTAGTTCAGTTCCTGTTTCTTTGAATGGTGAAGAGGGTTCACGCAGAGACGCTAAGTTTTGATTTGTAGGAATGGCTATTTAGTAAAATGGAGAGTTTAAGCCGAGTCGTCGGACCGTCGCTGGTTGCTGCGCAACCGTAAATAAGCTCGCAATAGATAACTGGATGAGCTTTGATAGGGTCCGGCAGGATCCTTTTCTTTGGCACTGCCCGTTCGTTTACGGCCGGGAAAAATTTCACGCAAAGACGCTAAGGTTTGATTTGTAGGAGTGGCTAAAAGCCTGAGTCTGCCGCTTTTATTAACCCCGTTAGCTTTCACTACACGATTTTTTGTGTTTCTTTTGAGAGATCACTAGGCATTGGCCATTTTTGATCTATTAGAAATTCTAAAGACACCAATTTTTACTCCTATGACGAAAGAAGAAATACTAGCCCGTTTACAGTTACCCGTAGTTGCTGCTCCAATGTTTATCCTTTCGCAAACAGAATTGGTTATGGAGTGTTGCAAGAATGGAATTTTGGGAACTTTCCCGGCATTGAATAATAGGAGTACCGAAGGCTTTGATCAATGGCTGACAGAGATCGAAACTGGGCTTGAATCGTTCGAAAAGGAAACCGGAAAAAAGGCAGCACCTTACGGTGTCAACTTGATCGTACATCGTACCAATCCGCGATTACAAGCCGATCTCGAAGTCGTCATCAAGCATAAGGTGCCTGTTGTCATCACTTCACTTGGTGCTGTTACCGACTTGGTAGATGCGGTACACAGTTATGGCGGACTTGTATTCCACGATGTCATCAATACCCGTCATGCGCAGAAAGCCATTGATGCAGGGGTTGACGGACTTATCTGCGTTTGTGCAGGAGCAGGTGGACATGCTGGGACATTGAATCCGATCCCATTCATTACTGAGATTCGTTCAATGTTTGATGGTGTGGTTTTGCTTTCGGGCGCCATGAGTAACGGTAGAGACATTGCTACGGCTTTGCAGATGGGTGCAGACGTTGCTTACATGGGCACTCGATTCATCAATACCGATGAGGCAGTAGCATCTGAAGGGTACAAAGACATGATCATCAACAGCGGTACTTCTGATATCGTTTATACCGCTGCCATCTCTGGAGTAAACGGGAATTACTTGAAGCAGAGCCTTGAAATTGCTGGAATTACGAAAGAGATTTGGGAGACCAAGGCTAAAATCGACTTCGGCAAACTTGAAGCAGGTAAAGATGCCAAAGCGTGGAAAGACGTCTGGGGAGCCGGACAAGGTTGCGCAACGATCCATGACAAGATTCCTGTAGGTGAGTTAATTTCTCGTATGAAGAAAGAGTTTAGAGCGGCATTGGAAGAGCAGGCGGCGTTGTTGGAGAGGTACTAGATGCTAGAAACTAGAAACTGGATGCTGGATACTGGACTTTGCAATGCGTGGACTTTGCAATGTGAGCGCGTGGGACTCCCTTTAGGGGCGCATAGGCAAGTGGGTTGATGAGGTAGAGCTGTTGGCAGCTAGGTGCTAGTCCCGAGAGGTCATCAGTGCCATATTGCAATCAACAAGAAAAGATAGCAATCGGCATCGTGGAGAAAGTTCACGCAAAGTCACGAAGAATTTTGACTTGCATGGATGGCTATTGACTTTCACTTGGCAAGCCAAAGCTCGCTGGGGCACGCCTAGTGATGCCTTCGGCATAAGCCAAAGCTCGCAAAAACATTACCTGCTGATAATTAGATGATTGAAAAAGCTAGCTGCTAGGACTTGTGTGGGTGAGATAGGATGCTGAAATCTTGATACTGGACACTGGACTTTGGAATGTGAGCGGGCGGGACTCCCTTTAGCTGGAAACTAGAAACTGGAGCATAGCAATGGGGAAGCGGTTTTTTGGTAAGCGGGAAGCGCGCTGTCCAATCATCCAATGCATTGATAGGGCCTGAAAGGTCCTTTGCTTAGTCACAGCCAGTGCGTTCAGGCACCGGCAGACAGAAAGGGGAAGCACCTCACTCCACTTGCACCTTCAATACCTCATAATTTTGTTTTTCGTCCAAGATCAGCAATTGATAAGTACCACTTGGTACGCCTTCAATTTTGAGTTTGAATTCCTTTTCGCCGTTGATAAATACCGTTCTTTCAAAGACAAGACTGCCTAAGTTATCATAAACCCTAAGTGAGTACTTCCCAAACCTAGATTCTTTCGATTTGATCGTAACGGCTTGTTTCGTTGGATTTGGATAGAGAGTCGTTTGCCTATCAACTTGCTCTGAATCCAAACCCAATGCTGCATCTTGGAAACCAAATTGATCAATGATCCAATTCCATCTATCGCTCATCATTGGGTCAATGCTAAAACGAATTAAGAGAGTGTCTCCTACTTCAAATGAGCTTGGAATCATGGAGAATCCTGAAACTAAAGAGGTAGGTTGACCAATCTCGTTTTCCCAGTTCGTGTGAGAATCGCTATTTCTTTCAAGAACCGTAACCCAATTCTCTCCGTCCTTACTAAGCTCAAGAGACGCAGGCCCATTTGTGTGGATCGATTGATTTAGGTAGATCCTTGTATTCTTGCCCACAAGCATTGGTGTACGAAGCATTGCAGTTTCCTTAGATTCAGAAGGGAAGCTTGAATGTAGTACTGGTTTTGAGAAAAGTGCCGGTTGAGAAACCTTAAAGTCTCCGATGAAATCTCTTTGGATACCCGAAGAAGTGAAGTCGGTATAGTAGGCAACTGCTGGATCATTGAGCTTTTGGGAAATATAAATCTCGATTGGGCTTGTGTCGATTTTAGAACCTCTATAAGCAAGTATTTGAAGTGAAACAGAGTCTGGACTTTCTTCATTCTGAAAAGTGAACTCATGAAGATCCGCTTTTAAGTACCTAACAATGTCTACCTCTAGATCGTCTGCACTAAGAATGATGGAATCATAGATAGTGTCAAATTGTCCTTCTATCAGGAGCTTCCCACTTGGTGCCAAGTTTAAATTAGTGATCAATGGTCTAAATGGCTGGACCATTAAGCCAAAATTGTCTTTAGAAGCAGTCCATATTCCTCTTCCATACGTTGCGAAAATGACTTCTTTATGTCCAACATGAATATCCATAATTAGCGTGTTGGGAAGATTGCCGTTGATCAAGTTCCAGTTTTTGCCATGGTCCTCACTGACGATTAGGCCAAGGCTTGTTCCAACTAGAATGGTATTGTTTTCATTATCAAGTACTTCAATGGAATAAGTAGAAACATCCGGAAAACCAGATCCTGTTAGATTTGTCCAGTTTTTACCAAAATCGGTAGTTTCTAAGACTTTCGTTCCTCCTTGTTGGGCAAAAAGCAAGTATGCTGTACCTTCTTTTGTTGGATGAGTGCTAATAGTATTTAGGGAGCCTGGCATGTCTACCTGTAATTCGTTAAAGGATAGACCGTGATTAGTTGAAAGGAAAAGACTGGAACCTCCACCAGCCCAAATTATTTCATTGTTGGCTTTAGACACTTCTACGTCGGCATATTTCTCTAGGTTCCAACTATGAATTCTTTCCCATTGACCCTCAAAATTTTTGAGTTGCCATACTCCGGTTTTGGTTACCGTAAATGAGGATTTGTTAACCTGATCATAAGCCAGCTTGGTTCTAAAGAATGAGTTTTCAAGCTCGTATTGCCTCACACTCCATGTTTCACCTGAGTCATCAGTAATATGAAAAACGCCGTTTTGCGAGGTTGTCATTCCTTTCTTTCCATCCATATCCCAGATCACATCGAAGCCATCTCCTCCAGTTGCACACTCAAATCGAGTGGAATCTAATGAGTTAAGATTATACAAAGTACCATTATCTTGTGTGCCTCCAATTATATAACCCAAAGTTGGATGTTCTGTCGTTGTGTAAAACTCTGTTGTAATCAATCTTTGATTTGCTGATTTCCAATTACCCTGATTTTCAGATTTGTATATCCCTCCGTCTGTCGCAACAATTACTTGTGATTCTTCCCCAAACTCCTGAATAAAGACTAAATGATGATCAACATGTGGAGTACCCAATTGTCTGCTGTCAATAACAGAGATGACATTTTCTTGCAATGAAAGGTCTAGTTGATAAAGATATACACCTCCTGCCATGATACTAAGGTGATCAGTAGGATGAACAGAAATTGACATATTGCGCCAGCCTTGGCGCTCAATAAGATTCTCATGATCGTTTTCGACCTGCTTCCAGTTAATGCCACTGTTAATAGAGTAGTAAAGACGACTGCCCATGTCACTTAAGTCCAGTAAAGCATAAACTAAATCTGGCTTACTTGGCGCAAAGGCAAGTTCATATCTTGCTTTAAAACCACTTATATTCTTTGGTGCACTCCAGCTTTGACCGCCATCAATAGATCTGAAAATTCCCTTTTCATTTGTTGCCAGCTGAATTTGCCAGTTGTTGGGTTTGTAAGTGATATTATTGATACCCTGAAAACGTTCCAAACCACTAGCGGGTTGCCAAGTCTGTCCACCATCGCGGGAGTGAAAAACTTCCTGACTTGTGGCGACATTGACGATATTGGGATCTAATGGGTTGACAATTATGTGATTTATAGTGAACTCCAGCTGGTCATTTATTTGCCAATCCAAACCAGCATTGTATGAGATTCCAAAGCCTTTGTCACCTACTCCAACATAGATAATGTTCGGGTCAGAGTTTGAAAGGGCTATGGCTCTGATTCGCAAACTTTCTCCCAACTTGCTTCTATTGATCCATTCTTTGCCACCATTGTAAGTTTCCCAAATTCCACCATATGTTGCGCCTAACATCCAATGATTCTTAGGGTCATCTGGGAAAGTTATCATGGATTGACAGATCCCTGCTTTGTTTGAAGGGCCATGCTCGATAAACTCGATTTCGTCACTAGCCAGCCTTGCTTGCAAGAGTTGATTTTGGCGCAGCTTCTTTAGTTCCTTTTGTAAATGACCAAGTTGATAAGTAGGTGTATCAGCATTTTTGGCTGTCATTAGATATTGAAAGACTTCTACGTCGTCCTGACTTTTTATTTCGGTTGCTTGCTTGTTTAACTGGCTGTGACAAGAAACGATACAAAGCAAAAGAGTGAAGAAGGTTAGATTTTTCATTGGGTTAGACACTAGAACAGTAGCTATTCTATCTAAAGTACGTTAGTATCTCTGTAATGGTTGTCTAAACCGCAAAAGAGAAGTCTTGGGATTATCTGTAAAAAATCTCTTTATCAATAAACATCCGCGCAGAGCGACGGATCACCCATCCATCCGCACCTCAAATAGCCCGATCACCATCACTTCATATTTTACCCACAAAAAAAAGACCTCCCTGCTAGGGAAGCCTCTCATATTTTTATTTTTGCCTAAAGCCTAAAGCCTAAAGCCTAAAGTAAGTACTAGGCAGCTTTCACCGATTCTACCAGTACAACCACTTTGTTATTTAGAACTTCGCAAACACCTGAGTCAGCAATTAACTCTGTAGACTTACCATCAGCGCCTTCGTATTTTAGAACACCATGAGCCAAACCTACGATCATAGGTGCATGATTATCTAATACAGAGAATGTACCTTCGGCACCAGTACAGAACAAAGCTTTTACTTCGCCTTCAAATACTGTCTCGTCGGGAGTGATAATTGATAAGTCCATATTATTCAGCGGCTTCTTTAAGTAGTTTCTCTCCTTTCTCAACTGCTTCTTCAATTCCTCCTACAAGGTTGAATGCAGCTTCAGGAAGGTTGTCATGCTTACCGTCCATGATTTCGTTGAATGCCTTAATGGTATCTCCGATCTCAACTAGTGTTCCTTTAAGACCTGTAAATTGCTCAGCAACGTGGAAAGGCTGAGACAAGAATCTCTGTACCCTTCTAGCTCTGTGAACCAATTCTTTATCTTCTTCAGATAATTCTTCCATTCCCAAGATGGCAATGATATCCTGAAGTTCTTTGTAACGCTGTAGCATTTCCTTTAGACGCTGAGCAGTATTGTAGTGCTCTTCTCCTAAAACTTCACGGGTCAAGATTCTTGAAGTAGAATCCAAAGGATCCACTGCTGGATAAATACCAAGCTGAGAAATCTTTCTTGAAAGTACTGTGGTTGCATCAAGGTGAGCAAAAGTCGTTGCAGGTGCTGGATCAGTTAAATCATCAGCAGGTACATATACAGCTTGTACAGATGTAATAGAGCCTCTTTTCGTAGAAGTAATACGCTCTTGCATCAATCCCATCTCAGTTGCTAGCGTAGGTTGGTATCCTACTGCAGATGGCATTCTTCCCAAAAGTGCAGATACCTCAGAACCAGCTTGAGTAAAACGGAAGATGTTATCGATGAAGAAAAGAATATCTCTACCTTTTCCTTCGCCATCTCCATCTCTAAAATGCTCAGCAACAGTCAATCCCGAAAGTGCTACACGTGCTCTTGCTCCAGGAGGCTCATTCATTTGACCAAAGATCAAAGTAGCTTGAGAAGTTTTTAATGTTTCTTGATCAACTAGTGACAAGTCCCATCCACCTTCTTCCATGTTCTCTAGGAATTTTTCGCCATAGTTGATTACACCAGACTCGATCATCTCTCTAAGAAGATCATTTCCTTCACGTGTTCTTTCACCAACACCAGCAAATACAGAAAGACCAGCATATGCTTTTGCAATGTTGTTGATCAATTCCATGATCAATACGGTTTTACCTACACCAGCACCACCAAACAAACCAATCTTTCCACCCTTTACATAAGGAGCTAGAAGGTCAATTACTTTGATACCTGTATATAGTACTTCAGTACTGTTGGCTAGATCTTCAAATCTAGGAGCCGCTCTGTGAATTGGAGACATCTTTTCGTTGCTTGGCTGGGGAATACCATCGATGGCTTCTCCTACAACATTAAAAAGTCGGCCTTTAATATCATCACCTACCGGCATAGATATTGGGGAACCCATGTGTATAACCTCCATGCCACGAACCAAACCTTCGGTTCCTTCCATTGAGATGGTTCTAACTCTGTCTTCTCCTAAGTGTTTTTGGGTTTCCAAAACAACTCTAGTGCCATCTTCTTTCATTACCACTAGGGCATCAAAGATCTCAGGTAACTTAGCGTCTTTAGCTTCAAAGCTAACGTCGACTACAGGCCCGATTACACTTGTAACTTTACCAGTATTTGCCATTTGTTAAATTGGTGAAAATTTTATGATCTACGAAAATTCGCTGCAAAGGTATGGAAACCAATTCATAAAAAGGAGTCAAAGAGGTTTAATTTCGCCATAGAATGTAAGCATTTATGCATAAAAACTCGTCATGCTTCATAATAGGCGCCATTTATAAGCAAAATGCGAAAAGTAGTGCCGGCATCCTTTTCTGAATGTGAGACCCAGATACGTCCGCGATGGTAACTTTCGACGATACGTTGTACCAATGTAAGTCCCAATCCCCAGCCTCTTTTCTTGGTCGTGAATCCTGGCTTAAAGACCTCTTTGGCCACCGCTCTGCTCATACCTTTGCCATCGTCTTTGATGTCAATGAAGACGTTGTTCTCTGAATCCAAGCCAATGTTGATGTTTAAGTTCCCAATCCCACTCATGGCATCAACTGCATTCTTTGATAAATTCTCAATGACCCACTCAAATAATGGTTTATTGAGCGCGGCAGTCAATGTGCGATCCTCTGATGTCACTTTGATATTAACCTTGGTCGAAATGCGATTTCTTAAATAACCAATGGCTCCTTCTACCATCTGAGTAATCTTTTCTGGCTTTAGGATAGGGACCGAACCTATATTCGAAAAACGCTCGGTAATCATATTCAGCCTTGCAATGTCTTTTTCCAACTCATCGATAAAGTCGGTGCGATGACTGAAATCATCATCGATTTTCAAGTACTCTACCCAAGCCATCAAGCTCGTAAGCGGAGTGCCAAGTTGGTGGGCGGTTTCTTTCGCCATACCTACCCAAACGCGATTTTGCTCACTGCGCTGGGAGTAGCTAAAAGCCAAATATGCCAAAAAGCCAAAAATAGCTATGATACTTAATTGGATGTAGGGATAATATTTAAGTTGAGTAAGGATTTCAGTGTCTCCATAGTATAAGTATTGGTATTCTATTGAACCATTATCATCCAACTCGATTCTCATGGGCTCGTGCAATCCCACTAGTTTTTGCAAGGCAATTCTTTGGTTGAACTCTTGGATATAAATAGAGTCCCTCCCGGTAGCGTTTTTGACTTCTGGTAAATCAACGTTTCTAGTAAACGTTACGTTGCCTGACGAATCAGTTAGTATCACAGGAACTTCATCATTACTACTGACGATATCAAATGCGAAAAGCATAGCATCGGTAGTTTCTGCATTGGTACTGCTGATTTTGTGTAAGATCTCTTGCGCTTTGGCCCATTCTTGAATCGACTTCTGTTCTCTTACTTCCAGCTTACTTACCAGTACATTGGTGTACCAGATCGACAGCAACGATATCAGCGCCGAAAAGATCAAAACGATCCATTTCAGGTTGGACCCCCGCTCAGAAAGATCCAGAATTCCTTTGGTAAGATTTTTTTTCTTAAAAAGTGACATGTGATTTACTGCCCAAAGATACGAATTAAGTGCTTTGCATTTAGCTTTTCGCCTTTTGCTATAAGCTGAACGCAAGATCAGATTTTTTCTTGGATCAAATGCAGGAATTAAAAAGGCTTTATGCTTTTGGCCATACGCTACTTCTAGGACAGCAAAGTGTACGGTGCCCCAAGGCGAATAGGGAAAAGCCAAAAGCATGCAGCGCTTTTGCCATTTCGCCATAACATTCTTATACTGAGCAAAAATTTCTCAATGATTCTACACAACGTTTATTTTTGGTTGAAGGAAGAAGTTACTGCTGAGCAAGCAAAGGGCTTTGAGCAGGGCATCCACGATTTTCTAGGAAATGTTCCTCAAGTGAGTTCTTACAACATCGGTAAGCCAGCGGGTACTCCGCACCGCGATGTGGTAGATCATTCTTTTGCCTATTCAATTTTTGTATGGTTAAAGAATGTGGAAGACCACGACATTTACCAAGATCACCCCGTACATGGTGTATTTGTTGAGAATTTCAATGCGCTTTGGGCCAAAGTTCAAGTGCTTGATTCAGTCTTGCAATAGTATCTGCAACGGAATATCTTGATCACAACAAAAGCATAATTATGAAAAGCGCTTTCAAAATTTTAAGAGGGACCTGGGCTCTTATATGTATCACATTTTTTATTAGTGCTTGTCAATCTGGAGCGAAAGACACTGAACATGCAGCGGTTGTTGAAGAAACTCCGGCGCTGGAATGGTTGTCTATGGCTGGAAATGGCGACATGCCACATGTGGTTTTAGTTTCGGGTGATGAGGAATATCGCTCAGAAGAGGCGATGCCGCAATTGGCCAAGATTCTTTCTGAGCACCATGGGTTCAAATGCACTGTTTTATTTGCTCAAGATCCTGCTGAGCCTGGAGTTGTTGATGCCAATCACGGTACCAACATTCCCGGTTTGGAGCATTTGGCTTCTGCCGATTTGATGATTTTGTTTACCCGGTTTCGTGCTTTACCTGATGAACAGATGAAGATGATTGACGATTATTTACTTTCGGGTAAACCAGTCTTAGGCATCAGAACTTCGACGCATGCTTTCAATTTTGCGAAAGACGATTCGGTCTCTTCCTATACGCACTATGGTAATTACCACAAAGGCGACGATGCTTGGAAGGATGGTTTTGGCCGCTTGGTTTTGGGCGAAAATTGGGTTTCGCACCATGGTAAACATGGAAGTCAAAGCACCAGAGGAATCATTCCAGCTGGTATTTCAGATCACCCCATATTAAACGGAATTGCTTCAGGCGAAATATGGGGTCCGACAGATGTTTATGAGGTGCGGCTGCCTATGATTGGTGATGCTCAGCCATTGGTGCTGGGACAAGTTGTTGCTCGTTCTGGCGAAAGAGATGATAGTGATCCCATGCTGGGTATGAAGCCTACCGATACCGCATTGCCCGAGTTTGCAACCAGAAAAGACAAGGAAGGCAATGAGGTGCAGTTTGATCAGAATCAACCCATGATGCCAATTGTATGGACCAAGTCTTACCAAATTCCGGATGGTAAAAGAGGGCAAGCCTTGACGACAACGATTGGTTCGTCAACCGACATGATATCTGAGGCCGTGAGGCGTATGATGGTGAATGCTACCTTCTGGTTGGTAGGAGAGGAGGTCCCTACTCGAGCCAATGTGGGAATAGTTGGAGTCTACGAGCCCACCCGATTTGCCTTCCATGATGATGCGTATTGGGATGAAAGGCAATTGACGATTAAGAGTTTGCGGTAAGGTAGAGGCATCTACTCCAGGAAAAATGTTTTCTCAAGAGTGCCTCTGGCACTCTGATCGTGGGGTCGGATTTCCACCCCGGGCCAAGACCCGGGGCTAGCATCAGGATCTACGCTGTAGCTCATTTTTACCAAATCTAGACCGAGGGCTGTAGCTTTTCCATTGGCATCGCGGAAAAGCAAGTGTTAGAAATTCGATTTTATACCAGTTTTTTGCCTTTCATCTCCCAAAGTTGCACTGCCGGCAGACGCTCTGTTCCCGCTTCCCGCTGATGGCAATCTGCGCCTACGCATTTTGTAACCTTTTCTTACCACCTCTCGTACTATATATAACTATGTACATTGTTATGCTATGTATTTACTATATTTGAGATATGAATGATGGGTTTATCGGTAAATGGTCCTCACAAGTAAAGAAAGGTGTTCTTTCTTACCTGGTGCTTTCAGTGCTTGCCAAGAAGGAGCATTATGGTTATGAGCTGATCGAAGAGATCAAGCAGTTCTCTAAGATTGAAATCGCTGAAGGGACTTTGTATCCGCTATTGAATCGCCTGAAGAAAGAAAATCTATTGGATGCGAAATGGGTCGAGCAAGAATCTGGGATTCCTCGCAAGTATTATCACCTGACTGCAACAGGCAAAACATCTTTAGCAGATATGCACACATATTGGGATGATTTGAATTTGTCCATCAAAAAATTAAGACAATGAAAAGGATTGAATTTACTTCGAAAACCGGTCAAAGAGTCTATGACAGTTACATCAAGCGGGCAAACAAGGCCACCAAGATTTTGGCTGCTGAAGATCAGAAAGACTTACTCCTAGAAATCAATAGTCACATTTACGAAGCCATGAAACGAAAAGGTACTGGCGACGAATCTGAAACGCTGCTTAATACTTTGGAGGCTCTTGGTGAACCGTCTGAATATTTGACACCAATGGTGGCTGAGAAGAAATTACAGCAAGCAACTCGTACTTTTAATCCGCTACATGTCTTTCAAGCACTGGTTTTGAACATCAGAAACGGTATAGCTTATTTCTTTGTCGGGATACTCTACGTCTTGCTATTTGCTTTCGTCTACCTCTTTATCGCTAAAATCGTGAGCCCAGAATCGGTAGGTATGTATTTTAATGATCAGGGATCTTTCGTGGTTCTCGGACATACGACAGATACCGGTCTTCATGAAAAGCTGGGCTATTGGATTCTGCCATTTCTAATTTTCGCAACTGTAGTTTTCTATTTCATCAACACGCTGATCCTAAAATGGATCAGCAAGTAAAAAATTTATTTCTATACATAGCTATGCAATGTACTTAGTATAGCTAACTCAAGCACTAGGCCCAAACCACCAAATAAATGACACTTATTTTAAACAACATCAATCACAGCTATCAAGAGATTCAGCCTGTACTTCAGAGTATTGAGCTAGAACTTAGACCGGGAATCGTGGGGTTTCTTGGAAGCAACGGCGCTGGAAAATCCACCTTATTAAACATCATTGCAACAGTATTTAAACCGAGCCAAGGAGCCTATTCTCTTGATGGCGTAGATTGCATCAAGAACCCGACTCATTTGCGAAAAGTACTCGGTTACTTGCCGCAGCATTTCGGTGTGCTTCCCAACCTAACAGTCACCGAATACTTGCAATACTTAGGTATGCTTAAGGGCCTCAGTAAAAAATTTCTCAACGATACGATTCCAAGCTATTTGGAATGCTTCAATTTGCATGATCAAGCCCACAGTAAAATAGCGAATCTCTCAGGTGGCATGAGGCAAAGGTTAGGTATAATTCAAGCAATCATTGCCAAGCCCAAAGTCTTGATCCTAGATGAACCTATGATTGGTCTCGATCCCAATGAAAGGATCAACTTCACGCAATTAATTTCCAAGTTGGCCAATGAGACGATCGTATTGATCTCTTCTCATATCATCGAGGACATCGAGAATATTGCTGAAAAAGTGGTGCTAATGAAAAAAGGAAAGATGCTGTTTGCAGATCGCACTTCCATCCTTTTGAAATCTATGAAAGGTATGGTATACGAAAGAAAAGTGACTCGGGAATTTTATGACCAGATGCAGGATAAATACAAAGTTATAAGAATCAAGCCAGAAGGTGAAGATCTACTAATGCGGTATGTCTCAGAAGCGTCAGAAAACAGTCAATTGGTCGTGCCAAGCTTGGAAGATGCCTTTATTTATCATACAAAAATTGCTTAAGATGAACTACGCTACAATGATTTCCTTGATCGGTTTACAGGCAAAATTAGTACTTCGCGATCGTGCTTTTGCTTATGCACTGTTCTTTCTGGTTGCATTTGGTCTTTTTCTTATTCCAGGGCAGGATAGTACCTATATTACTTTTTCTTATGGGGCATATACAGGTTTCCCCGATGCGTTCTGGGTCTCGAGTCTAGGAGCCGTCTTTTTGAATATCGTTTTGGGCTTTGTCGGCTTCTTTCTGTTAGAAGGAACAGCTAAGACTGAGGGAGATAGTGGTTTTGGTAGTTTAGTAAGGACATCGGCTACAACCAATTTGCAGTTTCTAGTTTCTAAATGGGGTGCCTACATCGTCGTACTTGCTTCATTTTCAATAATTGGAATGGCCTGCCTTTTTATAAAGAATTATGAGGGATTTGGGTTGTTTAGTTTTTTATACCCCTTCTTATATTTTACTCTACCCTTTATCTTTCTGCTTGCAGCGTTGATCGTGCTTTTTGACTATGGCTTATCTAATCGAGTACTGAAGATCAGTCTGTTTATTGTGGGGACAGTAGCCTGTTTGGGTCCGCTTGAAATTCCCATTTTCGACATTTTTGGAGCCAATGAGTTTTGTGCCAAGATGGCCAGTGAGATGTTAGCAACTACAGGCGAAAGCGCTGGAGTAGGCATTGGATTCAATCGAAAAACGGGCTTGATTAAATATGCTACGATTGTTCCATTTCTTTGGAAAGCCAATTTGCTTATGCATGTACTTCAGGTGGTAATTGCATTTGGCCTAATCCTTGGATTCGCAGTGGTTTTTCCTCGCTTTAAATCAAAGAAAAAACCAGCTGGCTTGAAAGAGAAAACCGGATCTGTGAAAAATCAAGCACGTATTGTTAGTGACTTTTCATTCTTGGATCATAAGAGCCCGATACTGAATTCTTCAGTACTGAATTTGTTTGCAATGAATTGGAAACTGTTGGTTCATTCATTCTCGCTTGCAAAAATTCTGGTATTGGCTTTCGTGTGGATTGGTGCGTTTTTCGCACCAAAGGCGATTGCCAACTTTTTCTTAATTCCATTTTTGTTCCTGCAAGGGTTTGCACTGATTGAGCAAATGTTGTTTGTTGGTCAAGGTGAAAAACTGGAGGCTTTCTTTTCAACCTCGATTCAAGACCGACTTCAAAATATGGCTTGTGCGGGATTGCTCTTTCTAGCTTTTATTTTGTTTTGCTGCCTTCCATCTTTGGTCCAGGGCAGTGTAATTGATTTTGGCGAAAGCCTCCTGCGAAGCACAATATTTGTAGCTGCAATTTGCCTTACGATCTACTTTTCGCGAAGTATTAAAGTAGTTGAGATTGTCTATATGATAATTTGTGCTTCTTACTTTTCGGGGTTTCCGATTGTGGAGCTTTTCTAGGTACACATGCCCTAAATAAGAATCTGGAAACTTCTCGAAAAACAGCATTAGGTCTTTCTGGTTCAATCAAAAAACCACGAACCAAACACCAATCATCCCCTAGTTATCTTCTTCCAGTCTTTTCGTAAGAGCCCCTTCAAATTGAAATAAAGCATCAAAAGCACGATGCCCAACCAGATGTACATCCAAGCCGCAGCAGGAACGATCACAAAGATGTCGGAGTATGCCTTGAGGTCTGATGTCGGACCAACGTTGAAGTCTTCGATGATATGGATAATAGAAGCAAGGCCAATAAAACCTAGGAACTCTTGTTGGAATTTTTCGAGTCGAGCTAAGAACAACAGCCCTATGGCGAAAGCAATCAAGATACCAGAACTCAGTAAGGAGTTAAACCAAACCAAAGCAGTAAATACCAGGAGGCCTGCTAAAAACATCATGATCCATGGGGACCAATGCGGAGTTTTTAGTGCCGCACGAAAGATCAGATTCCCAAAGATCGCCGAACCAAGATAGCCGCCCATAAGGATCACTGAGACCCAACCACCACCTGTGCGCGTCCAGCCGCTGCCATCGGTATTGATTTGTATGGCATCTACATATCCTCCGGTAATAAGCGCGCCAATGCCATGACCCAATTCGTGTAGAATGGTCACAAGAAGACTCACTGGGTATAAGATGAGATCTCCGTATGGAATTAGATACTTCAATGCGAGGTAAATCACCAGCATTGCTACGATTCTAAAAAGTATGGAGTCAGATTTCATTGGCAAAGTCACGAAGTACCAAGTTACATTATTTTTGGAATTGCTGGAGGTGAGTGCTAAAGCTTTAAGCTTAAGACTTAAGATGGTGGCCTGTAAGACATTGAAATATTGAAGGATTGGAATGGATTAAAGGAATAGCAGGTCCCTTTAGTTTGTGGGGAGGATAAATTCAAAGAATTTGAAGAGCCTATTACTACTACTATAGTGTGGATTTGTGGGAAACTCGATAGAGTTTTCCATAAATCCACACAGGGGGTTCTAGGGGGATTTTTTTCCTCAAATTCTGTGGATAACTTATGAATTGGAAATAAGTAACAGAGGCGAATTAAACAAGGTCCAAAGCGTGAAGGCTTACAGGTCGGATTAATCCTCTGTTACTATTTCTGGTTTAAAGCTTAAGTAGAAACTCGGGATTTAAGGCCCATTATCAAGGGAATAAGCCGTTGTTCCAGAATTTATTTCCAATCATTATTCACTTTAATCACTAAGATATGAAATATCAAATTGGAATTGATCTAGCCAAGCTACATTTAGACTTTGGTGTTGTAAATGACTCATATGAAGAAGTTTTTCACATGCAGGTTGAGAACTCTTTAGAAGGGATCAAAGAATTTGTAAAAGCTTTAAAAGAGCAAGGTATTAATGCCAACAAGCTCCAATGGGGTATGGAAGCGACAGGTATCTATGGTAGTAATGTTCTGCTCTATATTCAGAAAAAATCAATTCAATGTGCAATTATAAATGGGTTTGAAATCACTAATTCTCTGGGAATCCAGAGAGGAAAAAACGATCGAGTTGATGCCAAGCGAATCGGTGAATATATGGGTAGATTCAACGATAAACTTCGTTTCTGGGAAGCTCCAAGGGCTATTGTAGAGGAGTTAACAGACCTTTTGAATACAAGAGAGCGTCTAAAGAAAGCAAAAATGCAATTGGAGGTCCCTGCTAAAGAAGCCGCCAAATTTAAAGCCAAAACTTCAGGTAAGACAATTAAGAATTACAGTCAACCCGTAATTGATGAACTAAAAGCCCAGATCAAGAACATCGACAAGAAAATTGTTGAAATCATAAAATCTGATGAGAGACTTTCAAAACTTTATAAGCAAGCTACGTCAGTAACAGGGGTGGGCGTAATCAATGCTTGTCACTTTATCACAACCACTAATGAATTCAAAGAGTTCGGTTTTCAAGGGAAAAAGTTTGCATGCTACGCAGGGGTAGCTCCCTTTCATAAACAGTCTGGTAAGACTACCTGGAAGCAAGGAAGAGTGTCAAAGCTGTCCAATAGAAAAATGAATTCCTTACTGACAATGGCAGCAAGAGCTGCAATCAGAGTCGAAGGTGAATTCTCACATTATTACCAAAGAAAATTAGCTGAAGGAAAACTAAAAGCTCAAGTCATAAATGCAGTCAAAAACAAAATCATACTACGGGTTTTCGCATGTGTAAAAGAAGATAGGTTATACCGAAAAAATTACCTACATCCACTTGCTTAATACCGTAGAAACCGACCTGCTATTCGAAAAGTGATAAAGTAAATAGGAATAATGCTTCAAAAATTGCATTCGGAGCCGAGATATTGACGATCTGAAGATCTTGATCAAAGTTTTATGAATTGTATATTGCAATGAATCAAGCATTAAATCATGACACTCGTTTTAAGTATAATTCTCATTGCTATTGCAATCATTCACTTTAACTGGGCATTTGGAGGAAAGTGGGGCTTTGATGAGTCTTTACCGACTGATGAAGCTGGTGTGAAAGTGCTTAGTCCCGACAATTTGGCAAGCGCTGTGGTTGGAATTGGCTTAACGCTTATGGCCTTGTTTTACTTGGTGAAAGGAGGTTTTTTGGGAGTTGATGTTCCCGATTGGATGATGAAGATCTCACAATGGTTGATACCTGCCATCTTTCTAATGCGTGCAATAGGTGACTTTGGATATGTCGGGTTTTTCAAGAACGTACGCAACACCAAGTTTGGAGAGATGGATACTAAGTTCTATTCTCCTTTGTGCGTAGTCATTGGATTGTTAGGAATAGCAGTAATTTTTGTCTGATCGTAAGCACTTTATAGCGTGCGAATGCGAAAGGTCCAATTTGAGTTCTTGCGCTATATAATTTGAGCGAACTTTAAATTGCTGATTTTCAGGAATTTTTATCAATTCATACACTTTTGTGGAGATAATTTTAGACTTATTGACGTTTATTTGGATATAAAACATAGTATTATTTACCCTTTTAGGGAGATAAATATCTTTCTTTTGACACTTTTGTGGAGATAATGAGTTATTCTTAAGTGAATAATTGCGTTAAAGATCATGAAAAGAAGTATATACAAGGACTTGCTTAACTGGAAAACCAGCTCTAGGAGGAAGCCGTTACTATTGGATGGTGCTAGACAGGTAGGAAAGACTTGGATTGTCTCTGAGTTTGGTAGGAAAGAATATAACGACCTTGTCTACTTGAACTTTGAAGAGTCTGAAACAGCTTCAAGTATCTTTGATGGCAATTTCGACATTGAAAGTATCATCGAGAGCATAGGCCTATTCATAGGTAGAAAGGTTGACGAAAGCAGCCTATTATTTTTTGATGAAATTCAAGCAGCACCAAGAGTAATAACCAGTCTCAAGTATTTTTTTGAGCAAAGACCTGAAATTCATGTCATTGCTGCTGGATCTCTACTGGGTGTGAGTCTTGGTTCAAACAACAATTTTCCCGTAGGTAAAGTCAATTTTTTGACACTTTATCCATTGAGCTTTGAAGAGTTTTTGCTTTCCATGAATGAAGAGTTGCTCGTAACTAAACTATCGACAATTCTTTTGGGTGAGGAATTGCCACTTGCTATTCACGAGAAATTGATGAATCTGCATAAGTTGCACCTGCTTTTAGGCGGGATGCCAGAAGTAATAAAATCGTATACTTCTGAACAAGATATTGTCTTAGCGCAAGAAATTCAGAGCGAGATACTTAGTTCATACGAAAGAGACTTCTCGAAATATGCAGATCGGTCTTTAGCACTTAAGAATCGACAAATCTGGAATTCTCTTCCAGCACAGTTGGCCAAAGAAAATAAGAAATTTGTCTATAAAGAAATAAAGAGAAGCGCAAGAGCGGCAACTTATGAAGAAAGCATAAGCTGGTTGAGCAATGCAGGCTTGATCCAAAAGGTTAACCTGCTAAAGGTCCCGAAGTTGCCAGTAGCAGGATATGAAGACCTAAGTAAATTCAAGTTGTACCTACACGATACAGGGTTGCTTGGATCCATGCTTAATCTTTCACCAAAAGCAATTCTAGAAGAAATCAGAGTTTTCAAAGAATTTAATGGTGCATTTATTGAAAACTATGTGGCATCTGAATTGAAGTACCAAGGCCATTCAAATTTACATTACTGGACTTCAAAAAGTGATGCGAAAGTAGACTTTGTAATTGAGGTCGAAGATGCTTTATATCCAATTGAAGTCAAGAGCGGACTAAGCCGCAACTTAAAAAGTCTGAGGAGTTATGAATCGAAATATTCGCCCAATAAAATTGTTAGAATATCTCCGAGAAACTTTTATCAAGAAGAAACTTTTATCAACATTCCCCTTTATGCGACTTCGCAAGTATCAAGGTTATTGAAAACATAGAAAACTAGAGCTGCATATAAGCAATAGCTCTAGTATAAACTCTTTATTTATTTCAAAACAATCAATCTTTCGACGATAACCTCATCTTGATTTGCAACCTTTAGACGAAGCACGTATGTGCCGTTCTTTAAGTCTTTGGTTGAGATACTTTTAGGATTAGACTCGTGTAAAATCAATTTTCCCTTCAAATCGAAGAGTTCAACAAGAAAATCTTCGTTTGAATCTGAAGCGATGTTGATTTGAGTTGATGCTGGATTCGGATAGATACTTATCCTAGCAGCTCCTATCTCATGGATAGATAATACTAAGTTGGTCCCATCACAGTTATCATCAATTTCATTGTTTGCAATTTCAACTGCACCAGGATTGACCATCGCATTACTGTCATCACAATCAACATCATTTAAATAGCCATCTCCATCAAGGTCATCATCAGCAGTATCGCTGTTGCAGTCTTCATCAATTCCGTTATAAGGAACCTCCGCTTGAGTTGGGTTTATATTCTCGTCGTTGTCATCACAGTCTGTTGCGATTGGAAAACCGTCTTGATCAAGATCATCGTCTAGGGTAGTGGGGTCACAATCGTCATCTAAACCATTGTAAAGTATTTCAGTTTGATCTTTATTTACCTCAGCATTATTGTCATCACAATCATCGGCACCAAGGTATCCATCTTGATCAAGGTCATCATCTAAAGTTGCTTCGTTACAATCATCATCTAATCCATTGTATGGAATCTCAACGATATCAGGATTAACATTTGGGTCATTGTCATTACAATCTGTTGCCTGTGGAAAGCCATCCTGATCAAGATCATCATCTAAAGTCATTGGATCGCAATCATCATCTAAGCCATTATATGGAATTTCAGTTTGGCTTGTATTTACAGATGCATTATTATCATCACAATCATCAGCGGCAAGAAACCCATCTTGATCCAGATCATCATCTAAGGTTGCTGCATCGCAATCATCGTCTAAACCATTATAGGGGATCTCTGTTTGGTCGGAATTAATTTGAGCGTTATTATCGTCGCAATCAACATCAGCGGTAAAACCATCTTCATCGTCATCCACTAAAGTCAAGTCAATTATGTAAGGTTCATAACCCGCTTCAGTCGTTTTTGCAAAGCAAAACAATTTGTTGTCAAAAGGATATAGGGATGTGGGTCTTGATTCGCCATCTGGATTAATATCAAGTTCAAAAGTACTATTCCCATCTGATGCCCAAAGTTCCTCATTGAAAGCACGGCCAGCCTTCATGTAGATATGATTACTTCCCGCAACAATTTCGGAAGGCAATGAGAAGCCACCTCCCGTTGAAAAACTAAATTCATGAAAGAGTTTGGTATTGCTTTCAGTTCCATCAGAGACAAAAAGTTCAATACCTGTTTCTCCATCATTTCCTTTGTAATAGAGCTGATCTTTGAATACAACAGTGTTCTGAGGTGCGTAACCATCTTCACCAACCCAAAGATCTTTCACTAGTATCGTTCCTGAGGTAGTGCCATCTGTTTTCCACAACTCTGCACCTGAAGTTCCATCATTTGCGGGGAATAAAACGGTACCATTTACTTCAGAAAATCGAGGACCTCCCCAATTCAAAGTTAACCTTTCAAAATCTGCAATTTTCTCCGTTGTTTCACTTGTTCCTTGGGAAACCCAAACATCATTGTTTTGGATGAAGAAAATATATTCTGAATTAGCAAACATTCTATCTGGCTCTAGACCAAATGAATCTTCAGGGTCTTGGTCTTCCACTAGGACTGTTCCAGAAGTGCTTCCATCTGTTTTCCATAAGCCTTCCCTGCTAGAAAAGTAAAGTTCATCCTTAAAGACTACATAGGAGTCTGGAAAGCTTGAGCTGAAAGAGCTTATGTTTTTGACAAGCGTCGTCCCGCCAGCTGTCCCATCTGTCTTCCATAATTCATAGTCTCCCCCTTGGGCACCAGTAAAATATAACTCATCATTAAATACCCCAAAACCATCTTGAGGATAAAAGAAATTGGCGAAAACTCCATCATCCGTACCAACTCCTATCTCCATAATCAAGACCGTACCGTTTTCTGTTCCATCAGTTGTCCAAAGCTCTGTTCCATGTAAATCACTGTTCGCTGTGAAGACTAGCTTGTCACTTATTTGATACATATGCTTAATTTCACTCCCGTTTGAACCTTCATTGATATCTTTTAAAAGACGAGTTCCGTTATTATCATGAATCCAAAGTTCATCACCATGCACCCCATCATCTGCAGAAAAATACAAAGCTCCATTGAAGTAAGAGACAGAGTTATCATTAAAAGAAGCAGATCCGTTTTCTCCCGGATTTATGTCCATTAATTGCTTGATGGCTTGGCCTTGAATACAATTAACAGTTAAGCATAGAATAACTGCTGAAAGATTAAATAATCTAATCATAATGTGGCTATTTAAAGTAAGAGGGGTAAGTCCTTAATTAAGTACTAAAAAATTAAGTACTAAAAATCATTTTAAGGCAATCATACATCTCCACAACTAACTCATTACTGATGCCTAAAATCAATTGCAATATACTTATTAAAGTGCAATAGAAAAGAATAATAATGCAATTATTGTTCAAATTAATGGAGTTGAACAAATCGAAAGAATTAAATCTTAAGGTTTAATAGTGAATGATGCTTAAAAGAAAGCCGCTGGTGGATTGGCAGCAGAAAGGCGTCTAAAGTAAAAGTAGGCCCAACTAGTTCAAAAATCACCCAAAAGCACAAAATAGCTGCTTGGCACCAAACACCAAATACCAAATACCAAACACTAAGCACCAAACTCCAATCACGGCACCCACGTCTCTAAACACTTAAACCCTCCTTTTGGTACCAAATTCAGGTTCTTGATCGAAGCCGGAATCAACATCGAATCTCCTTTCGACAAAGTCATAACCTCCATGCCCCATTCCAACTCGCAGCTGCCTTCCAAACCAATTAATATCACAAAGCTATCAAGGCCTGAGTAATCGCGGCTTATGTGTTTGGTGAGATCTAGCTTGTTGGTTTTGAAGTACGGACTTTCGACCAACTCTACTGCCGCATCTTTCTGCTTTTCGTAAGAACCTTTATAATCATCGTAGTATTTGTAGTCAATGGCGTCCAAAGCCTGTTCGACATGCAGTTCTCTGGTATTGCCTTGATCATCCTTGCGATCAAAGTCGTAAATACGGTAAGTAACGTCAGAAGTCTGCTGGATTTCGGCCAAAAGTAAACCTTTACCAATGGTATGAACACGACCTGCAGGTAGATAAAAGAAATCGTCAGCAACGGCCTCTTCTTGGTTCAAGATATCGTAAAGTCTACCACTGTTGAAGTGTTCTAAGTAGGTTTCTTTGTCGATCTCTTTCTGAAAACCACTCACCAATTTAGCCCCCTCATCAGCTTGCATGATGTACCACATTTCGGTCTTCCCAAAACTGTTATGACGCTCTTTGGCCATGGTATCATGGGGATGGACTTGAATCGAAAGATCTTGATTGGCATCAATGAATTTGATCAGCAGAGGAAACTCGTTGCCAAACTTGCTATACACCCTTTCGCCAAGAAGCGTTCCTTTATATTGCTCAATGAGCTCGGTGAGTAATCTACCTTCTAGTACACCATTGGCCACTTCAGAGATGTTTCCTTTGACACCTGAGACTTCCCAAGTTTCGCCACAATTGGGCAGTGGAGCAAAGTCTTTTCCTAAATGGCTTTTGATTTTACTTCCTCCCCAAATTTTGTCTTTGAAGATGGTCTTGAATTTGAATGGGTACAGTGGGCTCATTTTTAATTATCTCTTTCGCATTTTCTTATAGGCATTGATCAGGCCGTTTGTCGAACTGTCATGATCAGTCACCTTGTCTTTCCCTTCTAGTTTTGGAAGAACCTTCTTGGCCAATTGCTTGCCAAGTTCAACACCCCACTGATCAAAGCTGTATATGTTCCATATGACACCTTGAACAAAGATCTTTTGTTCGTACATAGCGATCAAACTACCCAATGTTTTCGGGTCTACTTTCTTGACCAGGATGCTATTAGTTGGTCGATTCCCTTCAAATACCTTGAACGGAGCCAACTCGTTGATTTCTTCATCCGACTTTCCACTAGATTTGAGTTCGCTAGTCACTTCTTCCAAGGTTTTGCCATTCATTAAGGCTTCGGTTTGAGCAAAGAAGTTGGAAAGCAGTTTTGGGTGGTGATCACCAATTGGATTATGACTATTGGCGGGAGCAATGAAATCACATGGGATCAATTGCGTGCCTTGATGGATCAATTGATAGAAAGCATGTTGACCATTGGTGCCTGGTTCGCCCCAGATGATGGGTCCTGTCGCATAGTCCACTGCTCGACCGTTACGATCCACAAACTTGCCATTACTCTCCATGTTTCCTTGTTGGAAATAAGATGCAAATCGATGCAAGTATTGATCATAAGGCAAAATGGCTTCACTTGCGGCACCGTAGAAGTTGGTGTACCAAACGCCAAGTAGTGCCAATATTACGGGCATATTTTTTTCAAAGGGAGTCGTACGAAAGTGTTCATCCATTTCGTGCGCTCCTAGCAACAAGTCTCTGTAGTTATCGTAGCCTACCGAACATGCGATTGACAGGCCTATGGCCGACCAGATTGAGTATCTCCCACCTACCCAGTCCCAGAATCGGAACATGTTTTTTGGATCAATTCCGAAGTCTTCCACCCCTTTGGCATTTGTAGAGATGGCAACAAAATGTTTTTTGACTGCTTCGGGATCATTGGCTGATGTCATGAACCAATCTTTGGCAGATCGCGCATTGGTCATGGTCTCTTGCGTGGTGAAAGTCTTAGAAGCGATCATAAACATGGTAGTCTCTGGATCGATCTTCTTTAAGGTTTCGGCAATGTGTGTACCGTCAACGTTAGAAACGTAATAGACATTAAGGCCTTGTTGGTAAGGTTTCAAGGCTTCTGTTACCATATACGGACCCAAATCTGAACCGCCGATTCCAATATTTACTACATTTTTGATGGACTTGCCTGTGTAGCCTTTCCACTCGCCAGAAATTAGCGAAGTCGAAAACGATTTTACTTGATCAAGCACAGCATTGATTTCAGGCATTACGTCTTTGCCGTCAACCATAATTGGGGTATTGCTTTGATTTCTCAAGGCAATGTGTAGTACAGAGCGACCTTCAAGCTTATTGATCTGGTCACCGCCAAACATACTTTCAATTCCAGCTTCAAGATGGCATTCTCTAGCCAGCTGCATGAGTAGTTTTAATGTCTTGCCTTCAAATAAGTTCTTGGAGTAATCAAGTAGAATGTCATTGAACGAAAGCGAGTACTTTTTAAACCTACGGCTGTCTTTTTCAAAGAGACCTCTAAGGTGCTTTTTCTTAAATCTTACTTGATGCCTTTTTAAGGCTTTCCAGCTCTCGGTCTGGCTCGGATTAATAGATGGTAGCATTTAATAGTTTTACAGCTTCAAATTTAACTATATCTCTAACGAATTGAATTATTGTCAGGTAAAATTGTCTTAAAATTACTTTTTATCCAATTCTGATCAAGAGTGCTAATGTCGTTTACTTTTTTTCGGTAAAAAAGCGCTGTTTTTGCTAACCACTGCCTCTTTTTTACCATTAACTGGTATGAAATTAACGCAAAAACAGATACTTGGACGTTGGGGCGAAAAGCAAGCAGTTGGATACTTACGAGCCAATGGCTACGAAGTGATCGAGCACAACTTCAGATATAGACGGTCTGAAATTGATGTCATAGCCAGATTAAATGGTATGCTGGTTTTCATTGAAGTGAAGACCAGAAAGAATGTGCACTATGGGTACCCTGAGGAGTTTGTCGGTAAAGATCAACTAGAGATGATCTACAAGGCTGCGAGATTTTATGCAGGAACCAAAGGCTACTCGGGAATCTTAAGATTTGATATTGTCGCGATCGTGAAGGGCGAATCGACTAATCTTGAGCATTTTGAGGGGGTGTATAGTGCGAGATTTGGCTAGGCATAAACACGTAATAATGCGGAGAAAGTTTCTCGCAAAGGCGCAAAGTTTTAAGACGGGGACGCATAGTCTTGTATTATGAGATCACCTACAAAGTGGAGAAGTTCTAAGTACACAGGTTGCTAAAGCAACGGAAAACAAAGCTCGCAAAGAATATTACTGTTTCAAGTCAACTTTGTGGTACCAACCACTTTCTTCTTACTTTATCTCACCAATACAAATCCTTAGTCTTTTAGGCGCAGCCGACCCAGCTTTGCGAGAAACAAGAAAGCTCCCCTTTGAAAGATCTAAAAACCAAACACTAAAAACCAAACTCCAATCCCTATCTTTACACCATGCCTGCAAAAGAACCTGTTGCCACCAGAGAAGCTGCTACCATTATGCTCATGCGAGAAGATGGAGATGCTCCTTTAGAAGTGTTATTACTTAAGAGGAACTCCAAGCTTAAATTTGCTTCGAGCAATTGGGTATTTCCTGGAGGAAAAATTGAGGAGTACGAATTGAAGGCCACTAAAAAAAACGTATTGGGAGCGGCTTTGATAGCGGCTGTTCGAGAAACTCGCGAAGAGACTTCGTTGAAAGTTTCGCCAGATCAACTAACCTTTTTTGAACATTGGACTACGCCACTAAAAGAACCAATTAGATTTTCGACATGGTTTTTCTTTGCGAAAGCAGTCACAGAAAAAACGCCGGTTAAAGTAGACGGTAGCGAAATCATCGAGTATCAGTGGTTAACCCCAAATGATGCCTTGGCTTTGCTACGAAAAGGAGAGATCATGATGATGCCTCCAACTTTTGTTTCTTTGATGCGTATCTCGAAGTGCAAAAACTATGAGGAGGCCAAAGCAGAGTTGTCCAAGCAGCTGCCTTCTTTTGTCTTACCAGTCCTCAAGATGAATGATGGTGTGATGTGTTGTATGTATAAAGGAGATGCTGGATATGAAACTGGCAACCCTGCAATTGAAGGCCCAAGACATCGGGTAGAATTTAATAGAAAGGCAGGAGCAGTCGATTTTATCTATGAGAATTGCGAGCTTCCAGCAATTAGCGGAGGTAATCATTGATTAAGTGTAGCAGACTATCTTACAAATCACTACGCTGGCGATACTAATATTCCTGCATTGTCGTTGATAAGATTGAGCATTTTTTTAGCATGAAAAAGGTATTCTTACTGCTTTTTAGCTTATCTCTTTTACTTATTGTCGCTCCTGATGGAATGGCTCAGCGTAAAAAGAAGAAAGACAAAGCACTTTTAGAGAAGTTGAAAGAATCTGCCAAAAAAGGCAGAGACAAGGTGGTTGACAAAGCCGACAAAGTGGGCAAATCAATCAGCAAGAAAAGCCAGAAGGTAGAAAAAGCCCTGGAAGAAACCGCCAAGAAAGCAGGTATCAAGGTTTCGCAGTCAGAAAACGAGCCAAGCCTATTGCTTCAGTCTGAAGCAGAAGAGCGTGAAGCAAAGGAGGAGGTAGACGACAAGAAGAAAAAGAAGAAGCGCATTCGTAAGAATATCTACTACGGACAAAAAACGCGAAAGTACTTTGTGGAAAGTGGTGTTGGTAAAAATGTCAAGGTTGTTGAGTTCAATTACCTACGTGAACACATGGAACCGAATCCATTTGTGCCAGACATCCATTGGTATGATAAGAAAGATCGTAAGCTCAGAAGAACGAGCTACGACAAGTTTGATCACGGAAATGGTGTTCTATTGCATGGACCTTACACGGTTTGGTACCAAGATACGATCGCCATTGAAGAAGGCATTTACTACGCCGGAATGAAGCATGGTCGTTGGATCAGTCACACCAATAAGTACATTCTAAAAGACAAAGGATTCTATAACAAAGGTTTTCCGAAAGAGAGTGTGGTCGTTTACTATGACGACAAATCGACTCCAAAGAAATTCAAAGAGATCACTCCAGTTGTTTATGGTGAGAAGCATGGTAAGTATTACTTGTGGCACGAAAACGGAAACTTAGCGGTTGCAGGTGAGTATGAACACGACGAGAAGGTCGGTGTATGGAAAGAGTATTACAGCTTTCAACGCAAGCGAAAAAAGGAAGTCCAATACAAGAAAGACTTTGATACCAAGAAGTTTGTTCCTTTCGTCAAAAGCGAGTGGGATAAGCGTGGTGACGTACTTTACACCAGCGATAGGAAAGAGTAGCTTTTGGTTATTCCAAATTAGAGGAAAGCCTAAAAGCTAAAATCTCCAATAACTAAATATCTTATCTGGTTCATTTTTTTTGGAACTATGAGCCACCATCTTTGTTGATAGATAACACAGACTAATATTATCACAACAAAGATGAGAGCTTGTATTCTGACCCTCGTATTCGTATCACTTCTTCCTTTGGTTTCATTCGGACAAACCATTAACAGCAAGTTCTTTGATCAAGCAGATGCTTTCTTTTCTACACATGTAAAAGACGGCCGTGTCGATTACGCTGCGTTGACTAATAACTTGCAACTACGTGCTTTAGTGGCTCAGATTGCTGAGGCAGAAATTGAAAGCACACCTCAACTTACACAAACTGCCTTCTATGTAAACGCCTACAATATATTGGTGATCAATGAGGTAGTTAACCTATATCCGATTGGTTCAGTACAGGAGGTTAGTGGTTTTTTCGACACCCGAAAAGTGATGGTTGCAGGTAATTCAATGACGCTTAACGCGCTTGAAAAGAACTTGATTCTAAAGCCCAACAAAGGAGACGGCCGCTATCATTTTGTGTTGGTGTGCGCAGCAGTTGACTGCCCTCCAATTACCAACTTTGCTTACCGACCTGAGCAACTTGATGAGCAATTAGAAGCCCAAACTAAGAAGGCGTTAAATCATCCTAGCTTTATTAAACAAACGGCTGAAAGTGTAGAAATTTCGCAAATATTCAATTGGTACGCGGCCGACTTTGGAGGTGCATCTTCTGTGACTGAGTACATAAACAACTACCGCGATCAACCTATCACTAAGGAACAAAAGACGAGCTTCTATGAATATGATTGGTCTCTCAATCAATTGGGATTAGCGGCTCCTATAGTAGTTGAAGAGGTACAGTCTGTACGTGGAGATCAGCCAAATAAGTCCAATAACGCCAATCGTTACGTAGTTTCTTCAACGATCCCTAAAGGAACATTTGAGACCAAAATCTTCAATAATCTATATTCCCAACAAACGGGTAGTACTGGAAACCTAACCGATCGGTCGTCTTTCTTTACGACTTCCGTCAGTTTTCTTTACGGCTTTAAAGATCGGTTGAACGTTGGGTTTGCCACACGACACAGAAAAGTACGAAACAACCCTTTACCCTCATCTGTATTAAGTGTTTTTGAGAAGGATACAGAGAGAAACTCTAGGAGTGGATTCACTGCCTTTGGTCCGCAAATTAGATATGCTCCTGTGCCGAAATGGTCCAATTTCTCTATTCAAAGTTCATTTGTTTTTCCTATAGGATCTGAATTAGCAGGAAGTAGCACGCGTCCGTACATTGATTGGAATGGGCCTACTTGGAACACCCAGTTCTTTAACGACTTTTCGATTGGTAGTCGATTTTCTCTTTTCACAGAGATTGATATTCTGATTGAGGACATAGGCTCTTCAGATGAGCATGTCAACCGGTTTTCTACACCGGCAACTCTTATTCTGAGTTATAATCCAACCCCATTTTCAACGCTATACCTTTTGGGAGGCTATTCACCTTACTGGGAAGAGACATTTGATTATTTTACTCAGGTTGGGATTGGTGCAAAATACCAGATCACTCGAAAGTTTGAGCTGGAACTCTTGGCAACTGATTTCAGTAATAAGTTTCTAAACGAAACTGGTGGTAAAGCCGCTACCTATAATTTGGGACTTAGATTCAATTTCTAAGTTTTGTAGATTGTTGGTCTAAAGCAAACTTGGTGACTAAAAGAGTCTTTCTGATAACATTGTTGATGACCTTCTTCTGTATCACAGCAGTAGGGCAGCGGGTAAAATCTGTCAACTTTGAAGGCTTAGAGAAAACGCGAGCATCCTATTTGTATCAGTTGATTTCTTGCGAGCCCCAAAACGTGGTATCAATTGAAAGAGTTGAAAAAGATGTACAGCTTCTAAAAAACATTCCCGGAATTGGTGATGCTTCTTATCGATTAGATGCTTTAGGGAACTTGACCTTTGTGATCCAAGAAATTAGGACTGCGGTTCCGATCATCAACTTTGGTGGTATCAAGAATAACCTCTGGTTTCAACTGGGGTTTTCAGACTTCAATTGGCGAGGCCGTGGTCAGCAACTAGCTGCTCACTATCAAAACAACGACAGAAGACACTCTGGCCAAATTTATCTAAGAGCAACTCAGATCAAGGGAAGTAATTGGGGTTATGCTGCTAGCCTTCGAAGGTGGGCGTCAATTGAACCGCTCTATTTTCCTTCAGGAGGGGTCAATTATGAGTACACTAATACAGGCTTTGGTATATCGGCGATTAGAAGTTTTGGCTTTCGTCAAAACCTTGAAATGGGTGCTGAGTACTTTGTTGAAGACTACCAAAAAGCTGAAAAGCAATCGTTGGAAATCACTGAAGGTCCTGAAGCACTCAAGCAACCAAAGTTCATGAGTCGTTTGGTATACAACAATAGTAATCTCGACTACCACTTTTTTTATTTAGATGGTAAAAGCTGGCAATTGACACAACAAAATGTTCTGAATACCGATGACAAATCCTGGTTCAATAGTTTGATTTTTCGCGGTCAAAGATACAATCGGATTGGGCAGAAAGGGAACCTTGCTATGAGGCTAAATTTGGCCATTTCGTCAAATAACAACACCCCATTTGCTCCGTTTGTGGTTGATAGTTATGTAAATTTAAGAGGTGTGGGTAATCGTATTGATCGGGGAACTGCCCAAGCCGTTTTCAACTTGGAGTACCGACAAACGATTTTTGAAAACCAAAAGTGGGCCAGTCAAGTGGTTGCATTTACCGATGCAGGTACTTGGCGAAACCCAGGAGGAGGCCTATCTGATTTGCTCGACAAGGATCAGTTTCGACAGTTTGTCGGAGGTGGCTTTCGCCTAATTTACAAGAAGGTTTACGGGGCAGTCTTTAGGGTTGATTATGGTTTTGGTGTATTTGATAAAGACGAGAAAGGTGTGGTGATCGGACTCGGGCAGTATTTTTAAAAACCTGATAAGCCATTTAAGCTATTGAAAGTTTTTGCTTTCAGTAAAAACTGGATTAATTCTCATAATTCCTGATTGCCCCTAAAGACAGACCTAGCTACAAACCACAGGTTGATAGCCTCAAATAACTTCAATATTCACGGGGCCGCGCAGGCTATCTGGTTTTTTTAAGAACCTTAGACCGGTTGCGCCAAACAAACTCTGCGAAGCCGATAAACATCAAGGCATACCCCAGCAGCTCGATCCCTTCTTCGGCACCGTTCTTAACCGACCTGGTATAGTTTTCTTCCATTACCATTTCCCAGAAACTCGTACGACCAAAAAGACGAGAGAAAAAATGCGTGACAAGAAAACCGGCAACAAATATTCCCGATGCTGGATCTGCAAAGAAGTCCAATAGGTTTTGCTTAAGTTGAAAACGATGCTTCCAAACCAAGTAAATAGTGATAGCGAGAATGATATAAACACCCAATTGCCAAGCCCCTTTGAAGGCATGAGTTTTCAGGTAATTGTTGAATTCCCTTACAAACGACATGAAGAAAAGCCCAGCAAAAGCATAAGATATCGCTCGAAAATCGAGACGATCTTTAGCAAAGAAAAGGGCCAGGACTCCAGATAGGAATAAGAAAAATTCCTGTGCTCTTTCAGTCCAAGAATGTTCTTGATATTTGATGTCGATTACCTCTTTTCCATCAATAAAGATGATCTGAGCCACCACCAGCATCAAGATTCCATAAAGAAGCACCCTGAGAAATGCGAAAATTAACTGCCGATTGTCTGACTGCATAAATAACTGGATCGTAATGCTTGAAATACCTTATGTGTTACAAACCTACCGTTCTTTCCCAATAACTTTTAGGTAATCGTTTACTTTGTCATTTGGTACCATGATAGATAAATCATAATGCTCCAATTCCCATTTATCGCCATTCTTTTGAAATACTCCTGATCCACGACAATCCCCCATCCAAGTATCTAATGCTTCCTCAAACCAAGCTACATTACCGTCTTGGCTGAAGTATATCACACGATTTGAAGGCTTGAAATTCCATGCTTCACCTTTGTCAAAATACTTTTTGCTAAAGGCACGAAACCCATCACGGTCCCATTTTTCAGTGGCATCAGTTCCAAGAAATATGCCATTTGGAGCCATTGTTCCAAAATAGACGTTTGCGTCTCCAGTAGCAGCAGCAACATGCCAAGCATCCATCATTTCGTTGATCTTATCTTCTGGATTCTGACTGCAATTTCCATCTCTACGGGTATCGGTAATATTGATCACTTTCCATGCGCCTACAGAATTCTTGTACAGTTGAAACGCATCAACACCGCAATGACTGAATTTTGGTCCAACATAGAAAAAGTAATCACACCATACGGTCGCTAAGTTGTCATCAATGCGCACTTCAGTATTGGTGATTCTTTCGTCCCAAACCTGATCCTTCTTTTGACCCACTGCCTTTAGCCATTCATAAGCATCACCTTCTTTCATTTGAGGGACACCGTTCTTGTCTTTGTAGACCGACACCATTCTGATCTTAGCATCCATTAAGTTTCTGATCCTTTCGGCATCTGATGCTCTCATGCCATCAAAGAAGGAGTTTATTACACCTATAATGGCATCTTCATCATTATCATAGACTTTATCTGGCTGCTTAGGAAGGGTTTTTGGCTCGCGAGGAAGCTCAATAAGTTGGGCAAAACTTGGTGCAGCTACAAGAAGCACTAAAGTGAAGAAAAGTACTTTTTTCATATCGAATGACTTTGAATGGGTGTTTTCTAAGTTTAATCTAATAAAAAAGTGCAAGTTTTACTTTGCACTTTCGGTTGTCGGTCAGTTAAGATCGTTTAATGTAGAATTAGCGTCTGTCTACAGATCCTAAAACCAACCAACTCCATATTTTCCACCTGGCCAAGGAATTCCTGCCAGTATAAGTACAAGGCCAAGCCCCATAAAGATCCAAATGGTTCTGAACTTTTTAGTATCTGATACTGCTCTTTTTGAAATTGCATAGCCTACTGTAATAAGGATCACTGCCAAAATCATCATCGAAAAGTGCTCAACTGTAAAGAATCTGGTGATATCTTCCTTCATTATACCTTCGGCAAAACTTACTTTAGGGGATGTGAAGTACAAACCAATTCCTAGTAGCAATTGGATGTGCGTAGTAATCAATGCATAGAGTGTCACTTTTTTGTCACCTGCTAAGAATGGCTTTTTTCCGCTCCATTTTAAGAAGGCATTAACAATTGCCCAAACCAAAAATACCAGTACAAACCACCTAACACCTGAATGCGCATGAACTAAGAAACTGTACATAATAATATCTCAATGTTTGCGACAAATTAAGAAAGCCTATCACCAAAATGAAATATTGTCTAAATTAGGTTGAACAATGCCTACCATTTCTAGAAAGTTCTTATTCTTAGCGTTTGCGCTCTTTTTGGGTGCCTTTCTTTGTTATACAGCAAACCAACCCGACTTCCTTCCCTTTGTCATAACTGCGGGATTTATTGCGATTGCCTTGGCTTTCCAAATGGACCAGAGACGAAAGGGTTTTGCGTTTTCATTTTGGATCTTTAGTGCAGTGAGCTTGGCCATGTTTTATCCATCTTGGTTTACCAATTGGGGTAGTCTTAAGCTTTCAATTTTGATTGTCCCATTGCTTCAAGTGATTATGTTTGGAATGGGTACCTCTCTTAGCATAGGTGATTTTGGTGAAATCATCAAGCGGCCTAAAGCAGTCTTGATTGGTTTAATCTGTCAATTTTCAATTATGCCATTGGCTGGTTTCGCATTAACTTACCTCTTCTCTTTTCCACCTGAAATTGCGGCGGGAATCATTTTAGTGGGTTCATCCCCATCTGGTTTGGCTTCTAATGTGATGTCTTTTTTGGCGAAAGCCAACCTGGCCCTTTCGGTAACGTTGACTGCTACCGCGACCCTTTTAGCTCCTTTAATGACGCCATTTCTGATGGAGATGCTTGCTGGTCAATATGTGCCTATTGATTTTTGGGCAATGATGTGGTCCATTATGAAGATGGTAATTTTACCAATTATGGCTGGTCTGTTATTTAATCGTTTGTTTCATGGAAAGTTTTCTTGGCTAGACAAGGCATTGCCAGTAATTTCTATGTTGGGTATTGGAGCGATTATTATCATCATAACTGCTGCTGGCCGAGACAATCTGATCAACATTGGGTTGGTACTAGTTCTTGCTTGTGCATTACACAATGGCTTTGGCTATTTTCTGGGTTATTGGCTTTGTAGACTTTCTGGAATGGACGAAAAGTCAAGCCGTACCATCGCTTTTGAAGTGGGAATGCAGAATTCTGGCTTGGCTTCAGGGATTGCTTTAGAAATGGGAAAGGTGGCCACTGTTGGCTTAGCCCCAGCGGTATTTGGGCCATTGATGAACATTTCAGGCTCCTCTTTAGCAACCTGGTGGTCAAATCGCTAAAGTGAACTTTGACGGTTTCGGAATAGAAAGAAAGCAACTTTTCGACCTGATTTCTAGTCTAGAAAGTAAAATATGATGCCTAATGTACCGTTTTCTTAGTATTCGGACATTTTTTAGTTCGACGAATGGTTACTCAGCTTCGACTAAGCATATCTATACCTGAGTGAAAGATCACTAACCAAATTACTCTATTAACATTGACTCCAGTGTTTTGGCTTTTTTTCAGTATCATTCTTTTTAAGATATTTTCTACTGGATTAACTGCTAAGAGGTTATAGTTTTTCGTTCATGACAAGCAAATATGAAAACATACTCTACTACTCGCTTGGTGATGACTTTATTCATCGTCATGATGCTTGCTGCCAACTCTTGGGCACAAGCTCCGACGTTGTCTGATCCACTTAATTTAGAAACTGACGTAAGAATTGATCCTTGGCTAAAATGGACAGGGTCCAGCCCCAACTATTTGGTTGAGGTTTCTAAAGTCCCCAATATGGATGAAGATCAAACCATTCATTTGGAAGATTATCAATTACTTTATGGGCCAATTGCAGTTGGCGGGATTACTCAAAACCTATCTGGAGTAGTTTATAACCCAGATACAGATACGTTTTTTGGAGTAAGCAACAACCCTCCAGAACTTTACGAGTTCAATATCACGGGAACATTGCTGCGAACAATTCCGTTTACTCCTAATTTCAAAGACATTGAAGGAATTACTTATATCGGTGAAGGGAAGTTTGCAGTGATTAGCGAGCAAGATGCTGAAATTTTGACCTTCGACCTACCAGCAGGATCTACCTTGGACGTATCTTCCTTTACAAATGTTGTGATTGGAGATGATAACCTAAATTTTGGTTTTGAAGGCATATCCTATGATCCAGTGAAAGAAGTCTTTTGGGTAACTCAAGAGAAAAGTCCGAAGTTGATTTTAGAAATTAAGTTGAGCGCTGATTTTACAACTGTTGTAAGCTCAAGCCAACCATTCGATGCCGAAGCTGCTGCTTTGCAAGCAGATGACTTGGCTGGAATAGTTCACTTGAACGGCCAAAGCTCAGTGGCTTACCTGGGAGTCAGTGATCACATGCTGATCGTTAGTGAAGAGACCAGAAACTTGATAGAAGTAAAAGAAGACGGCACTTTAGTAGGAGTGATGTCATTGAATGCAGGAGGAGCCAATGGCACCATTGACCTGAATATTCCTCAGCCAGAAGGTGTTTGCATCGATAATGAAGGACGCATTGTTTTGGTTTCTGAGGCCAATTTTATTTATGTTTTTGAGAATCCGCAAATATATGCAGGAAACCCACCAAACCTGGTTTTCAGTAAGACCGTCAATGTTGATTCTGCCAAAGTGTTCAATGGCTTTTTAGATGGCCCCGAAACTTATTATTGGAGAGTTACAGGACTAGAAAGCAACGGTGATTTAGAAAAATCTTCGGTCTTTCAATTTACGACAGAGCCCATTTCCAATGACCCTGGAGGAATGTTAGTTTTGACCAATCCTGCCGATAACGCCACTTTGGATGATATGATTGAGTATTTTACTTGGGATGGTGAAGGCAGTAGCTACCAACTACAAATGGCAGAAGATTTTGGTTTTACATCAATCACGCTAGACACTTGCGTTGGGCCAGCATACTTTAGAGTATCTGATGAATTTATTGATAACAGTAAAACTTATTTCTGGAAAGTAAGAGGCAAAAACAGTAATCAGGCCGATAGTCTTGGAAGTTGGTCGATTATTAGACAGTTCTCTACACCTGGTTTACCAACGGGAGCTACTTTGTTATCACCCAATAATAGCGATGTAGGCATTGCGTTAAAGAGTACATTCAGCTGGTCAGGTGCTGAATCGATTTACGAAATACAGATCAGTAAGGACGCTTCTTTTGCTACAGTGGAAATTCAGACCCAAGTATCAGATGACTCCTTTACAAATAACAACTTACCGTTAAGTGATGCCGAAAGGTATCATTGGAGGGTGAGGTCTTGGACAGTTAACGGTGTTAGCGATTGGACTTCTTCCCGAGAGTTCTATACTGTTCCTATTGCTCCGATGTTGGCGGCTCCTGCCGATTCAACGATCAAATCTGTTTTGACTCCGATCTTAGGCTGGACAGGCGATGGAGATACTCATGAGATTGAGATAAGCACTGACACCACTTTTACATCTTTGGTTTACAGCAACTCACAAACAACGCAAGGTTTATCAGTACCAGCGTCAATCTTGTCACCTGGAACTCAATACTATTGGCGCACTAGGGTGGTTTATTCTACGATAGCTAGCCCTTGGTCAGAAACTTGGAGTATTGCAACGGGAGAGACTGCAGTAGTAAGTGCTTTAGTTGCCCCAACGTTAAACGCTCCAGTCACAGATTTACAGCCTTGGTTTGAATGGAACGGCGTTGCCGACAGTTATCAGATTCAAGTGGCATCAGACAACTCTTTTGGTAACATTATTTGGGATTTTAACAGCGTTGCTGATTCAGCACAAATGCCTTCAAACTTGATCAATTATAATATGAACTACTACTGGCGGGTACGAGCCAGTACAATTCTAGGTACTTCTAACTGGTCTTCAGCTTGGACGTTTTCGACTTTGGCTTCACCAGAGGTACCTATTTTAACAGCACCTGCTGATCAATCGTTAGACCAATCCACTATACCTTTACTTACTTGGACTGGTATTGGTGAATACTATGATGTGGAAGTATCTGACGATCCGCTGTTTGGATCAACAATTATTTCTGACACTTCTAATAGTACGCAGTTTCAAATCGCTGCTGGTACTCTAGACAGCTTAAATTTTTATTATTGGCGTATAAAAGCGCACAATGAGGCAGGTATTAGTAATTGGAGTGCTACATGGAAATTGGGTATCGGAAACGTGCCGTCAGAGCCTCAATTGGTTGCCCCAAATGTTGGAGCTGTTGATCAACCTTTGATCTTTGACTTCACTTGGACCGGTAGTGCTGATAAATACGAATTCCAACTTTCGACCGAAAGTAACTTCTCAAGTTTTGTCCATAGTGATGAAACCACGGGAACCACGCTTCAGATCCCAGCTAATTTACTTTTAATCGGAAGTAGTTACTTCTGGAGGGTGAGAGGTTCTAACAATATAGGGTACAGCAACTGGTCTTCAAGCGGTAGCTTCTCGACTGGCAATGTACCGAGAGCACCGATCTTGATGTCACCTGCAGATGGCGAAGAAGATGTTGAGCTTGCTCCTGAATTTGTATGGACCAAAACATCTACCGAGTATCAGTTTCAAATGGGACAAGATTCACTTTTTGCTACTTGGAACCATGAAGTACTTTCCAATGACACCACTTATCAATTGCCAGCAGACATCCTTGAAGCTGGAAGTAAGTACTTTTGGAGGGTGAGAGCCAAGAACACTATTGGTTTTAGCAACTGGACCAGCCCAAAGAAGTTCTTTACTGGATTTGTGCCTGTAGAGCCTGTATTAGCGTCACCTTTTAATGCCAGCACAAACATCAACTTAGATGTCACTTTTCAATGGGAAAATATCGCAGGCACATACAACTTTCAAATTTCTGAAAGCGCCTCTTTTGGCGCAGATGATGAAGTCTGGAACAAAACTGTTACACTTCCACAGACCAAAATGGATGCTGTCCTTAAATTCTCTACAGAGTACTATTGGAGGGTGAGAGCTGTCAATGAGTATGGCCTCGGTGCTTGGTCAACCATTTGGCGTCTTACAACCATTGGCGAGCCATTGGCGATAGAAGACCCCAACAACAGTTTGTCAGGAATGTTGCTGTATCCAAACCCTGCGACAACTCAATTGCAAATTAACTTGGAAAATAGCTTCAGAGGGAACGTTCAGATTTCTGTTTACAATCTTCAAGGCAAATTGATGTTAATGAATGACCATTTGAAAAGGGATGAATTACTTGAATACGAGATAGAAGTAGGAGCAATGGCAAAAGGTATATATTGGCTGCAATTAAATACTGGTAGTGAAGTTTGGAGGGAAAAGTTTGTAGTGAAATAACAAAGACATTGCTTTTAATATGTTATAAAAGAGCAGCTCATAAGCTGCTCTTTTCTTTTTTGTGGACCTATAATATAAGACATATGTTCTGCTATTTATAGCATTTTAAAAAAGCTATTGTCGCTATTTTTTAAATTTCTAAATATTTGTCAAATGACTCAAATAGGCCAATTATCAAGTTTACGCGATATTGTGTAATTACAAAAAGTAATTATTGCTTACTTTGATTGGAATTATCTATTACTAAATTATTTTCTCCTATCTATCAAATGACCGTATAGTTAAAGTTTAATTGTGCCTATTCTATAAGCGCTAATTTGACTTGTGTTAGTAAAAAAATTATATCATTACTTAGAGTTTACTTTCACCGTACAGACTGTTCTTTTTGTGGTTTTGATTTTATCTCCTCTAAACTCTTTCTGTTTTTTTTAGTTCTACGCACGATTTTTAGTACATAGTCACAAATTACGGTTTGAGAAATGCGCGCTACATTTATGTCGATTAGTATCCACAGACTTGTGGTTATAACATAGGTATTTTTTTAGGAGGTGATGATGAAAAGTGGAAAAATAAATATAGCTCTATCAATTTTATTTTTATTTATAGGGTCGATATTATATGGGTCTTCAGAGCTTTCAGTAGACAAGCTAGTTGATATTTTTTCGAATACAGAACGGGAAGCCATTGTCGAACAAGTAGCGTCTTTGGTTAGTTATAAAACCAATGCCTTATTACCCGATATAGCCAAGATGGAGTCTCCTTCATTGCTTGTTGATGTCAAAGTTAACAACATCACTCCAGCTGCAAGCGAGCCTGTGGTTTATAACATTAGATACCGCTGTGCTTCAACAACTGAGCATTGTTTCAGTTCGGTAATTGATTTGGAGTTACCCGCGGGGATGGAAATTGCATCAACAACTACGGTAGGAGGTAATGTATCTCAAGTCAGTCAAAGTGGAAACTATATTAAGTTCAGTTTAAAATCCCCTGCTAGTGCAGAAGCACCTTCGGGAGCACTCGCTGCCGGTAGCTCAGGAAGATTAAAGGTTATTGCCAAATGGATTTGTACAGATGTAGCTCAGAGTCCTAATGCTGGGTCAACTGTAAATTTGGTAGATGACGTTACATTTAGTACCAGTTCTGGAAGTCAGTCTGCAACTAATCCACCTGATGTCACAGTACCAACTTTTAATGGCTGCCCTGCACCATCTGCTCAAGAGACAGACTGGGCAAAGCAAGACAATACCACAGGAGAAGGCCCAGTGCCGGGTGGTGTTTTTCGGTTTAATGTTAATTTGCCAGCTCACGTTGGTCCAGTTACGTTTACCGAAGATCTAGATCCTAAAATGGATATCGTTGATTGGGGAATAAGTGGCTGGAATCTTGAAGTGCTTTGTGGCGGAGTTTGGTACAATACAGGACAAACTCATTTTGAAGCCTGGGTTGATCAGAATGTCACCAACGGCACTACCTCAAATATGGTTGCTAATGGTACAACGACTGGTTGCGCAGCTGCATTTGTGGGCGCGGGTTATTATATTGTTCCCAGTGTAGAAAAAGTTAGGCTAACAAGTCCAGCAGGAAATAATGCAGCTATTACAGGGGACAGAGTTCTGGTTAGGGTTGAAGAAGATGTAGTTCCTGGAACCGATCTTACCAACTGCTTGAGCACAACACTTTCCGGTTATACCACACCGACTTGTAAGCTGATTACAGTTAGAGATCCACAGGTTGCATTAGTCTATGGAGCAAAAAGTGTAGGAAGTGGGATTGGTTCAACAGCCTATCCTTCCAGTTGGCCCTATAGCCTTACCACCGTTCAAGACAAAGAGATAGATCAGATGGTTTATCGGCTTGAGTACATTTACTCGCGAGCCAATACTGCAGCTCGTACTGGAGCCATTTTGGTTGATACGCTTCCCGCTGGTTTCGACTTCGTTGCTGGAAAAGACTTCTGGCAATCACTTCCAACAGATCGCAGCCACATCGATGCACCCGATGATACTTGGGATCAACCGGGCTGCTATGCACCTACTTTTTCAAAATCCTATACGACTGAGAATAGGGTAGTTCTGACTTGGAAGTACAACGACTGCATATTTGTTGGCGGCTATTATGAAGAGCCGAAAGTGGAAATCGTAATGAGTTGTTCTTACGTGGGAACAGCAGAGTTAGGTTCTGTAATCACCAACTCATTGAGCTATGGGTTTGAAGGTATCCTTACTGCAACCGTCGATGGTGACCCCGGACAGGAACTAGTTACGGTTACTAGAGACTACACGATACCAGCCAACCCAGCTGATGTGAATTCGTCAAAATGGGTAAAAGGAAAGCTTGACACAGATATCAGCCGATATCCCCAATACGGAAATACTGAAATTTCAGGAGAAGGAGTTTACCAAATGTTCATTTATAATACTGGCTTCAACGGTATTGACCGTATTGACTTCGTAGATATCCTACCGCATCTAAATGATATGACTTTGACGCCACGGGTTGCTAGAGGCTCACAATGGAATGTGGAATTAGAAGATGCTATATTAATTGAACGCTTTGATGTACCAACTGCCACTTTCATAAATGACGCTGCACATGTTGCTGGAGGAGTGCTTTATGCCAATACTTATAATCCTTGCTATTTAGATGGTGGTGGATCAGTAAGAGGCCAAGCGGGATTGTCTGAACCAAGTGCAGCTTCATGTTCAAGTACAGACTTTTCTACTACAAATTCTGCAGCAGGAGCAAAAGGTTTTGCCTTCCTTTGGGCAGATACATCTGATCCTTTAAAGTTTGGTGAAGCCATTAAAGTGACTATTAAAGTTAAGCAGCCAGATGCCGATGCTGATGCCAATAGCGGCGAGATCGCATGGAATTCTTTTGCCTTCACAGCCAATGATGCGGTAGATGGTGAATTGTTTAGTTCTGAGCCTTTGAAAGTAGGCTTACAAATGATTGACCAAGCAACAACTGCTAGTTTAGGAGACTATGTTTGGTTGGATGATAATGCCAATGGCGAGCAAGAGTATTGGGAAAGTGGGATCGAAGGAGTCACTGTATCTATTTACGAAGCCAATGGTTCAGCGGTCATGGTTGGTTCAGATCCACTAACAACCATTACCGACAGTATCGGGCTGTATAATTTTTATGGCCTTTCACCATCAACAAACTACATAGTTCGTTTGGATAAGACAGGAGATCATGAAGATTCTGGAGTCCTTGGACAGTATTTACTTTCGCCACAAGATGCAGGCGGCGACGAAGATGCAGACTCTGATGCCGCTTCGAGTGATGTTGCGTCGATTGGGACAACTTTTCCGGAAATTAGTGCCAACACCGGTGCTGCTGGGTCTCACACACCAACTTTTGACTTTGGCTATTATCAACCAGGGAGTATTTGTGGTCAAGTTTGGGATGATGCCGATAAAGAAGGAGATCGGGAAGCTGATGAAAACACCGTATCAAATATGACGGTCCATCTTTTAGATAACAATGGAACTATTCTGAGCAGCACTACGACCAACTCGTTTGGGCTCTATACCTTTAACCCAGTTAATCCTGGGGTATATCAAGTGCAATTTGTTGCGCCAGCTGGTTTTATATTTACTGCCCAAAATGCCACCGGTGATGAAGGAACTGATTCAGATGTAGATGCCAACGGCCTAACCCCACAATTTGATCTAGTAAGCGGTGAAGATCCTTGTTTTCAGGCCGGTATTGCATCTCCTCCAGTTGATCCTGCTTGTATCGAAGGAGTAGTTTGGAGTGAATTAGCCGTTAAGAATGGAGTCCGAGATGGTAGTGAATCATTCTTAGAGGGGATCGAGGTTCAGCTGCTTGATGCTAATGGATTCTTGCTCAGTTCGACGATCACTGACAGTGATGGGGCTTACAATTTCTCAAACTTGGAGCATAGTATTGATTATTTAATTCAGTTCGTGCCTCCGAAAGTAACGGTAGTTTTCACAAGTGCAGGAAGTGATATGGACGCTGATGCCAACGGTCAGACTTCTGTGATTACACCAGCGGCCAATTCATGTGTATCCAATGTTGATGCTGGACTTTGCTTACCTCCTACAATTGGAGATTTGGTTTGGAAAGATGGCAATCAGAACGGCCTGCAAGATTCAGAAGAAGAGGGCCTAAGTGGTATAACTTTAACCCTTCATGATATGGAAAACGCCGGACAATTAGTTGGTGTGGCTTTGACTGATCAGGAAGGAAATTACCTATTTGGCGGAGCAGAGAACGAAAACATGATAGGTAATACAATGGAAGTAGCTTTTTCAACTCAGAAGTTTATTGTTAGCTCCAGAAATGATACTGAAGAGAATATTGGAACAGGAGCAAATGATCCTTGGAATTCAGATTTAGAATTAGGGGGCGATGGCAGCACTGCCCAAATAGTTGGTCTCTACTACGAGGATATTGCTATCCCTGCGGGTGCAACAATTACCAGTGCAACGATTCAGTTTACGGCAGATGATGACAATGTAACTGGTTCTACCGAAAATAGTGCAGCAAGTACCTTGAGCATTTTTGCCGAGCTTTCAGCGTCTGCGGCTGAACCCTCGAATGGCTCAAGTGATTTATCAGTTCGCACACCTACCACAACTACTCAATCATGGTCACCACCTGCTTGGACCATCAATGGGGAAAATGGGGCTGCTCAGCTTTCGACGAGTTTTTCAGGTGTTTTACAAGAGGTCATTGATCAAGCAGCTTGGAATTCTGGTAATCCCATAATGATCATGTTTACAGGCTCAGGCGAAAGAGAAGCTGAGTCCTATTCTGAAATTCCTGGTTCGGCACCAACGCTTCAAGTAACGTATACCATACCTGTCGGCTTGGATCAAGCGCTATTGACCTCAAATAATTATGAAATTCGGATCGATGGTTCGCAAAGCGCTTTGGCTAGCTGCGCCTTAACAACCAGTAACAATGGTGGTGATTCATCCAACGACTTGGGCACAGACCTCAATGATTCAGATGCTTCTTTAACTGGCAATACTGCTGTAATTGCTGTCACTTCACCCGGTGCGGGATCTGAAAATCTTGGCCTAGATTTCGGATACATCCAAGAAAGCTCATGCACCTTAAGTATTTCTAGTGCTTCGAGCCAAAATTGCACAGGCACCTCAGCTACTGGTTTTACCGCCGAATGGAGTCTTGATTTTGAAGTTGTAGATGGTCCAGATACCGACATTTCGTACCAAAGAAATTCTGAAGTAGTGCAGAGCCATACCTTGTCAGGGGCTACTGGTAATTTGACATTTGCTGGAATCCCTGCCGACGGTGGAGTCTACGATACCTTAAAAGTGTGGTTGACCAATGACTTGACTTGTGCCGATACGATATTCCTTAAAAGACCTGTGCCTTGCCCCGCCGATTCCTACAGTGGTGGTGGCACGGGCACAGGCGAAATTTGCGATAATGTTGCAGCCACTGAAATCGGAGGCACCGTCTATGAAGACTGGAACAGTGACGGGCTCATGAATCAGTCAGATACCATTGGAGTAGCTGGAATTCAAGTACTGGCCTACGATTGTGATGGCAACTTGTCTGGAACTACTTATTCCGATGCTTTAGGTAATTACAAATTCACAGGCTTTTCTTCTGGCGAAAGTTATCGCGTAGAATTCTTCCTTCCTGAAAGCGTTTCTTGTTGGGCAAAACCTACGCGAAGTGGGGCTGACAATGGGACTACAGTTCAATTTGTGAGCTCAGGGAATTGTACAAACTTGGGAGTGGCGAGCCCAAGTGATTATTGTCAAGACAACCCTCCAGTTCTGGTTGCCTGTTATGTAAACGGCGAAGCTGGAGCTGGTGGCACTTCAGATGTGGTGGAAGCCTTTGTGTCTTTCGACTACAAATCCAATGGCGAAACAGGGTCAGCAAACTACACCGGTGGACCAACCAAGATGGCAGAGATGTCTGAAATTGGAGCTACTTGGGGAGTTGCTTATGACCGAAATGCACAAAAGGCCTATACGAGTGCAGTCATGAAGAGGCACTGTGGTTTTGGTCCGCTTGGAATTGGGGGTATCTATCTCTACGACTTTAAAGCCGGCAGTCCTCAGATGAATGGTCTCATCGATGTTGTTAATTTGGGCGTAAATGTCGGTACTGATACCCGAGTTCCATTTGATGGGCTTCCAATGTCGGCCAACGAGTTACCGGCCAATGCCAATGATCTAAATTGGGACGTGGCAAGTTTTGCGAAAGTCGGCAAATCATCCATCGGTGGCCTTGAGATTTCGCCCGATAACAAACACCTGTATTTTATCAATTTATTCGAAAATACCTTAGTTACGCTCGATATTTCAACAGCCACGCCTAGCTTGGAAAGCGAAGTTTCTATCCCTGCCCCAAGTGGTGTTTCAGCTGATGATTTTCGCCCTTGGGCACTTATTATGGAGAAAGGAGTCCTTTATGTCGGGGGAGTGAACACTGCAGAATCATCGCAAAATCAAGCAGATTTACGTGGCTATGTACTCAAGTTTGAAAACCATAAATGGTCAACAGTCTTTGATCATAGTTTGGTCTATTCAAGAAGAGATAATGGAGGTAGTACAGGAAGTGAGAACTGCGACTGGGAACCATGGACCGATGTGGTTCTAGATAAAAGCACTACTTCTAACTTCTGGATTTATCCGCAACCGATCTTAAGTGATATTGCATTCCTTGAAAATGGAGATATGGTCTTAGCCTATTTGGATCGACTTGGTATGCAGGCGGGTAATACCAATTATCTTCCTGATGAAAACTCTACAGCGCTTATTCAGGGAATTTCGTCTGGAGATTTGTTGAGGGTATTTAACACTTCTTCAGGATATCAATTGGAGAATGCCGGAGGAATTACCGGCCAATTTTCAGAATTTACTACTGGCGGTGATGGGCCTGGTGGTGGAGAGTTTTATTGGGGAGATCAATATGATTTTCAGTTTTGGAGCAATACCGGAAGTTATGCGACCCACACTGAGATTGCTTTTGGTAGCGCAAAACAACTAAAAGGCTATGATGAGACGATGGCAACTACCATGAACCCAACCTCAACGGTGACCTCAGGAGGTATCGTCCATTTTAACAATCAAACTGGTAGGCGCAACAAATATGCTACCGCGCAATCAACAGCTGATTATGGATACCGCATTTATCAAACGTTGATTGGTGACCGTGATACGTTTGGAAAAGCAGTAGGCCTAGGCGAGTTAGAAATCGCTTGTGATCCAGCACCCATTGAAATCGGTAACTACGTTTGGGAAGATACAGATCAAGATGGTATTCAAGACGCATGCGAAAGCGGGATTGATGGCGTTGTGATAAGTTTGGTTAAAGGCGGATCAACTATAGCAACCACAACTACAGCCAATGGCGGCCAGTACTATTTCAGTTCTGCATCTAGAATTGGAACGGGCACCTGGTCTGGCTCTGGTGCAGACACTACATTGCAGGCCAATACTGCTTACACAATCAGCATTTCAAATGCTAGCGGTACTTCATTGCAAGGAGCTTTAAGCACCGCAGCGGTTTCTGGATTGAGTACAGAAAATGTCAACAGCAATGGAAATGACCTGATCGACTCTGATGGGATCTTGAATGGTACCAGCGCAGAAGTGTCGTTTACTACTGAAGTCAATGGATGCAATGATCACAGTTTTGATTTTGGATTTACAATGTGTGTTGAACCCACTGCAATCACTTTCGCCCAAACGGCTCCAACATGCTCAAGTGCTACTTCAGAAGATGATGGTACCCTAAGTTTAACTGCTCAAACCAATGGTACTCATTATGGGGTAAGTACGGCAGGTGCGGTAGCCTATGATGGGCCGAGTACAATAGGAACTGCAACAGCTATCCCTGCGCTTCCGGTGGTGGTTCAAGATTCCATTCCAAATGCGGGGGCGAGCTATATCATAAGAATATTTAACAATGTGGATGGATGTTATCTCGATACCACATTGACAGTAAGTCCAGTCACTTGCATTGATTCCAGTTGTGATGGCAATGTTGGTTTAAATGCCAGCTTTGAAACTGGAAGTTATGCTGCAAACGCTTCGGTAGTTGATGCCAACAACGCGATGACTTCCAGTAGTTTTGGTGGATTGCCAGTTGATGATTGGATCATGGACCGAAATGTTTTCTGGGTCGATGATGCTACCAAAGCTACAGATGGTACTAAGTTCTTTTATCTTCCAGAGGGAGCAGATGCTGGGAAATGTGTTTATCAACGCAATGGAATAACCAGCGGACCTTTGGCGCCATGTAAAACATATGATGTGAGTTTTGACATTGCAGGGTTTGACGAAAACGGCACTGAATCTGAAACCAATTACATCTTGGAGTTCTTTTATTGGAATGCAACCAGAGACTCAGAAGAGGAATATGTGCAAGATGAGTTTACCTTATATGGTACTTCGACTGCGGCTCCAAACCCAATAAGTACCAGTAGCTGGGCCACTCCCAATTGGACCAGGGTAACTGGAAGGATTACCTTACCTGCTCCCATTTCTGCAAGTATGACTCAAATGGAGTTGGCGATTTCTGTGAATGATGGAGGAGGTGCCTTAATAGATAACATCTGTGTTCAAGAAGTTTCTTCTACCGTCGATTTTGCAGCAACTTCCACTGATCAAACTTGTAGTGGAACAACAAATGATAACAATGGTAGCCTTCAGTTTACCTCAGTTACTGCAGGGCATAAGTATGACTTCAATACAACTGGTCTAGCAGATCTTTCAAGCACTTTTACAGCAGCGCCATACACAATAACTTCTTCAACCCAGTCGATTGTTGGAAGTCTAGATAGTGGTGCAACTTACTACTTGAGAGTCCTTGAAAGTGGGAATTGCTTCAAGGATACGACAATTGTAGTTGGCGGTGCAACGTGTTGCAGTGAACCTAGCGGGCTTACATTTACATCAAACGCTTCTACTTGCAATGGTGCAACTAGTGATGACAATGGTTCGGTTAGTCTTTCAATAAATACCGGTGGATCTCACTTTGCTGTTGGCACAAGGGGAGCAACCTTGTATGATGGAGCCACTACATTAGCAGGAGCATTACCGATTGGTAGCCTCCCTCAAGTAGTCCAAAGTAACGTTTCAAATTTAGGAGGGACTTACATTGTTAGAATATTCAATTCATCAGATGAATGTTTCAAAGACGAAACCGTTTCAATTGATTCTGTCACTTGTGCTACTTGCGAGATCACAGCGAGTAACCTCACTGCGATCAACTGCAACAATGCTACTACTGGGACCAATGCGGCCGACGACTACATTACTTTCGACCTGAATCCTACTGGAACATTTTTGGGTGGCAATTACAATTTGACAGTAAGTTCAGGTAACATTACTCCTACCACTGCGACCTATGGTTCAGCGACAACCTTCCAACTTCAGGCTGGAAGTGCAGGAGCGGGGGATGTTACAGTAACCCTCACTGATGATACAGATGCGGCTTGTACAATGGATGTTGTAGTAACCGATCCGGGAAGTTGCTCTAATGATCGTGTTGATTTAGAATTGAGTAAAATCGCAGATAAGTCCGTTGCCAAGATTGGAGAGGACATTGTGTTCACATTGGAGGTCAGCAATAATGGCAACATAGAAGCGACAAACGTTGTTGTCAATGATGACTTGCCAAGTTCGGTGAGCTTTCAGTCTTACACTTCAACCTCGGGGACCTATGATAATATGACTGGAGAATGGTCATTGAATAGTGTGGCTTCTAGCGAAAGTCAGAAGTTGTTTATCGTTGCTCGTTTGATGAAAGATACGATCGTTTGCAACCTAGCCGAAGTTATTGCTGTCGATCAGCCAGACATTGACTCATCTCCAAATAATGATGACGGCGATCAATCTGAAGATGACGAAAATAAGGCATTGGTTTATGTGACACCCGAGATCGATTTAGAGTTGACGAAAACTTCCGACAAAAGTCAAGTGGGTGTTGGTGACCAAGTGGTATACCGCATTGTTCTTACAAATAAAGGGCAGTCAGTTGGACACCATGTGACGGTCAATGATTTGCTATCAAGTGACTTGACCTACGTTTCTCATACTTCGATGTCAGATGCAAATGCTTCTGCTTGGGCTTATAATCCGTTATCGGGAGAATGGACAATAGATTCAGTTGATATTGGCGAAAGCATCACGCTGACGATCACAACCACAGTCTCTTCAATTAGTGGTACCATTGTGAACTGCGCTGAGGTGACTGGTGCTGATGAAGAAGATATAGACTCCAATGTAGGGAATAGCAATTTATTGAATGAGGACGATAGTCAGTGTGTAGAGATTATACCAGTGCAATATGACATTGAATTGCTCAAAAATATCCTCAAAGGGGGAAATTTGATTGGCAATAGAACCGTCAAATTGGGTGAAGAGATCGTATATGTTTTAAGAGTTACAAATTTTTCGGCAAGTCGATTGACAGGTGTAATTGTAGAAGATCAATTACCTCCAGGAGTTTCATTTGAAGCAGCCAATGGCGATGGATCATACGACCCCAATACGGGTCTATGGACAATCGGAAGCATTTCGCCTAAGAGCCAACTGCGTATGGGCATTACTGTAAAAGTCACTGCAGCCGGAACTATTTCAAACACCGCCGAAGTAACATCCATGGATCAGACTGATATAGACTCGATTCCTGGTAACGGCGTTGAGACCGAAGACGATCAACAAACCGTGACGATGGAAGTGGTGAAGCCTAAGAAGAAGTTGGAGATAAAGGTAGGCGGATTGTAGTATAGGCCGTATCTGCCGAGGTTCCTCTCGGTAGCTACTAGAATTAGACTTTATAGAGCTGAGCACATCTTGTGAAAAAGGCACAGCTATAGCACTGCGTAGCTATACGACGGCGTAGCCATAAAACGCCCGAAGGGCATACTACGTGCGTAGCACATAACGAAATACATCACCCACAGAAAGCCCCCCTGACAAACGAGTTGGGGGCCTTTCTACATTTATAATATAGATGCATTCTCCAGAATACACAATTTTATAAAATCATGTTATAGTAAATAGGTAGTGAATTTCCCCTTATTTATTTTGGGAGTATAACACAAACTATAATAAAATAACTGAAAAGTATCGTTTCATTTTTTTATCAAAACGCTCTTTAGATAGACTCTTTTACTCATTTTGAAGTTTATCATAACTAGTGTTTTTTACGAAAGACTCTGTTTTGGTACTTAGAAATGCATTCTAGTATTTTTTAGGAGCTATATTCTAAAGTTAAAAGTTTTATGTGTTGCATTCAAAAGTGTTAAAAGGCTGAATATATTACAGTAGTAGGTATAGAATCATGAAAGGATGTAGAATATAGTAAGTGCTTAACAATGAGCATACTTAACGCTTTATACAATTATGAATGTTAATAATTAAATGAGTAATTGATTAATCAATTTAATGTATAGATAGTCGGATATCACGTTAAATAGTACAAGTGCGATTTTGTTAATTTGGTTAATTTAATATAAGATTGCTTCCTATTTCTTTCGGGATTCTCATAATTTCAGGGTCACCTTGTACTTGCTCTTTATTATTTGAAAGTATAGAAGAAGTAGGAGATAATTTTTGTTCATTTTTATTTGTGTGTGGGATGCTAGCTGATGTAAACCTTTTTGGACTCTGGCCGATTATTTGTTTTGCCTTTTTATTAATTTGTCTTATTAAGCCTTTTTTCAAAGGCACTTCACGCCGCCGGCTTTCTAGCGTTCTTGTTAGTTTCTTGATTGTTGCGTTCAGTGCATCCACTACCTTTTCAGCTTTTTGCCTTTTCTTTGTTGGCTGTTCGTTCGAACAAGCTCAATTTCCAAATAGTCAAACTGAAAGTACTTTCAGGTTAGCTTCAGTTTCAGACCTCGATCTGAAATATGAAACAGAGGTTTTTCAAAGCCAAGCAGATCAGTTGATTGATTTTCATGCTGGCACTCCAATTTTATCTAGAAGCATTTATATCGAGCCAACAGCTCCTTCATCAAAGACCACTAGTATTGATTTCTTTATAACAGATGAAGAGTTTCAGGTACTAGCTCAGGCCGATCCTGGGATCTGTGCTCTGGATGATTTAATTATTACCAAGTTCCATGATGGTATTCCCGGTGAGCCAGGAATTGGTGAAGCCAAAGCATTTTCGCCAATTAGTACCCAACTTTTCGCCGGACCAAATAATCAACACATCCTCACCATTGAAGTAGAGGAGTTTTCGACGTTTTTTATTGGGACGAAGAGTCTGCTTGAGATGAATCCGCCGACAGATCTTGGTGCAAAGGCTTTTGCCATCCAGCCGTCCTGTACCGATGGAACACCAGGTTCAGATGGATATTTGCAGTTATCGGCTGTTATTTCAGGTGATCGTGTTGGTTGGTCACAAAGCAGCACGTACACTGGTCCTGCCTACGAAACAGCTACCACATTCACTTCTTTTCCAATGACCTTAACTGCTGGCTTGACCAACCCAACTGGAAGCCGAGACTATGTAGTGAGGGTTTTCAATGGTTCAGATGCAGTATATGAGGATGTACTGATTACGATGATTGAAAATGACTGTAGTGTAGGGTGTGATTGTGATGAAGTTATTTATCTCAATGATACCAAAGTTAACGAAGTTCATAAATTTCAAGTAAACTCTGGAGGCAGTCTCTCCGAAGTCGGCGCTCCTTGGCTTGCAGGAGGCAATATTAATTCCCCACACGGCTTGGCTGTAGACCTGAATGGTCGTTTATATATTGGTAATACTGATGCCTTTGGCGCAAGTCCGAGAGGAAGTATCGTGCAATTGAATTGTGATGGGGATGTATTTTCAAATGACTTTATTGACCTGCATGCCGCAGATGATTCATTTGGTTATCAGTTCTTTTCCAGTAACGGGATACTATATACCAATCTAAATCAAACTGCAACCGCTGAGGGTGAGATTCAAGCTTACGATTTATGCGCCGGTTCTTATATCGGTAGCTATTCGACGACACCTTTTGGAGCATTTGTTTATTCTTGGGGCATGTTCTTGGATGAAGACGAGAACCAGTTTTATGTTGCAGATCGATTTAGCGGCGATGTCTTCGTAGGCTCACTTGATCTGAGTTCTTATACACAACCTTCTACTGTAGGTGGTACAGCTTTGTTTAATACTGGTTTTTCCGGTTCAACTACAGATAATGCTGCGATGGGTATTACAAGAGATAATGCTGGTAACTTTTTTATTGTCTTCAACAGTGTCAATGGTGATGATGCAGTGGCACATGTGCGTAAATATGATGCGACGGGGAACCTTATTGCTACGGTTTCTGATAGTAATATTGCTATTCAGAACTCCTCTGGACAAGCGGGTTTTTGGGGAGCAAGAGGAATTGTTTACAGTGAAGACGAAAACCTATTGTATGTTTCTTCCATTGCTAACTGTATTACTGTTTTTGATACAAACTTAATAGAACAAAGTACGCTCAATGTGGGAAACCCAATCGGTTTCATTGACGCCTTTGGTTATGCTGACGGTAGTCTAGCGAAAGGAATCGCTATTGCCAAAGAATGCTGTCCTACAAACAACAATATTACAATAGATACCACACTCTGTGTTTCTAACTATACCTCTGATCTGTTCCTTCAAGAATTGGTTAATTGTAATGGAACTATTTGCCAAGGACAATGGCAAGAAGGTGCAGGAAATTCTGGGTTAGTTTACAATGATTGCAATAACTCGGTTTCATTTGCTGGCGGTGCAGCATGTGGCACTTTCACCCTCGCCTCTGACGGCACCGGAAACAACCCACAGTGTGGAGCCTTTACCATTACGGTAAATATTTCAGTTATAGAAGTGGGTCTTTCGGTCAGTCAGGCCAGTTGTGTAGATAGCAACGATGGCACTTTTACAGCCAATATGAACGCAGTCGTCGATTGGGGCGGCTTGGTTTGCACACCAGGTTCTATGCCTGTAGTTCATAATGGAGTGACAATTGGGGCTATTGATCCTGCCTCCGATACCAGCCCTGCAACATTTGCCTATGCAACGCCAGCCGATGGTGGTATTTACGATACGCTTTTCGTCTATTCAAGCGAAAACAATTCTTGCGCCGACACCCTCATACTAAAACGTCCCGTCCCATGCCCTGCAGAAGCTTTTCCAGGCGAAGAAACTGGAGAAGTTTGTGATAATATAGCTGCCGATGAAATCGGAGGAACAGTTTTCGAGGACTGGAACAGCGACGGACTCATGAATGCTTCAGATACGATAGGTGTAGCTGGCATCCAAGTTTTAGCTTACGATTGCGATGGCAACTTAGCAGGCACTACTTATTCAGACACCAACGGTAATTACAAGTTCACTGGTCTTACTGTTGGCGAAAGTTACCGCGTCGAGTTCTTCCTCCCTGAAAGCGTTTCTTGTTGGGCAAAACCCACTCAAAGCGGCGCCGAAAATGGAACTACCGTTCAGTTTGTCCAGCCTGGAAATTGTGCGAGTTTGGGAATAATGAATCCTTCCGACTATTGTACTATTGATGCGACGGTGATAACTCCGTGCTATTTCAATGGTAATCCTTTAGCTGGTGGCACTGCAGCAAGTGAAACCGCTTTGGTTGGCTTTAAGTACGATCGCGAGCCCTACGGTGCGACCAGCTCTCAGGTTGGAGATGCACAAAGTGGTACTGGTGATAATGCAGAGAATATCTCAGTGGCAACTGGTGTTGAGATCGGTTCAACTTGGGGGATAGCGTATTCTCGAAATCGCAATGAGCTATATTCTGCTTCCTTTATTAAAAGGCATATGGGTATGGGAAGTTTAGGGATTGGAGGATTGTACAAAACCACCGATGTTCTAGAAACGGCTGAATCTACAGTGCCATGGGTGGATTTGGCTGCTGCACCTCACAATATTAATTTGGGTGTAGATCCAAGAACAATTTTCGACGACTTGCCGGCAAACACCTCTAATACTCCAAATTATGATAGCGAGGCCTATGGTGTAATAGGGAAGAGAGGTTTTGGTGATATGGATCTGAGTGACGACGAAAAGCACTTGTGGATTATGAACACCTATCAAAAGGAAGTAATCAAATTTGATGTTGACAATGATGTAGTGGTTGGCACCTATAAACTACCTGACCCTGGATGTTCTAATAGCGAGTATGCAGCTTGGGCTTTAGAATATCATAGAGGGAAAATATATGCAGGTATGAATTGTACTGCTGAGACTTCGCAAGATACACTTGATTTAACAGGCTATATTTACGTTATGGATGAAGAATCATCAGCATTTACAAAACTTTTTGAATTTAATCTCAACTACGAAAGAGGCTTCGTTTTCAATGATGGAACCGACAATCCTGACTATCAGTATTGGAATGCATGGAATAATGATACAACTGATATCGAAACTGTAGATCCACAGCCCATATTATCCGATATAGAAATTGATCGAGAGGGTTCTATAGTTTTATCTATTATGGATCGATGGGGGCATCAAATGGGTACTAGAAATTACTTTCCAGATAGGTCAAGAGTTGGAGTTACAACTGCTGTTGGTGGTGGAGATATCCTTAGGATTTGTAAAAACCTATTCGGACAATATGAATTAGAAGAAAATGGTTCTTGCGGTGGTATAACTGTAAATTATTCAGCACCAACTTATTGGTTTAATACAATGAGACCCGGAAACGACCAATTGTATTTGGGTCCAGGAGGTGGTGAATACTACTTTGCAGACTACATGGCTTTTGGTCCTGCTAGTTCAGTAAGCCTCCATGAAGAAACTGCATTTGGTGGATTGGCAATCTTTTATGACCAGAATATCACCTTGTCCAATCATATGAATCCATTTGATGACTGGTCAGGAGGAGTAAAGTACTTTAATAACAGCACTGGTAATGTTGCTCAAGCATATGAAATATATGATTTTCCTAGCGAAACTGAAGCAGCATCACTAGGATCGGGAAAGACTAACGGTCTTGGTGATATGATCATGCTTTGCGACCCCGCCCCAATCGAAATCGGTAATCGCCTCTGGATAGACGCCGACGAAGATGGTATTCAAGATCCATGCGAGGATCCACTGCCAGGCATCAGAGTAACCCTCTTCAATGCGAGCTGGGACTCGATTGCTGTTTCAACTACTAATGCTGAAGGCCTATACTACTTCAATATGGACACCTTGGCTTTCGCCCAAAACAATTGGGGAACGACTCCACCAATAGGGGACACCTTGATCTGGGCCGATAGCACCTATTACGTTGTGGTAGGTAGGGGACAGTTTGAGACTTCGCTTGAATTGCTGACGGACAGTCTAGAACTGACAGTAGCCAATGTAGGCATGGGAACTAATCCAGATCTTAACGATTCGGATGGCACCTTAGCCAGCGGAGTAAATGTTATGGCCGATGGGTTTCCTTTTGCAACCGTCAATACCGAAACCTATGGATGTAACGATCACAGTTTTGACTTTGGATTTAAACCCAGAGTCGTCGATTTGGCTTTAACGAAAATTGCAGATCGTCAAGTTGCCAAGATTGGTGAAAATATTCTATGGACCTTGGAGGTAGAAAATCAAAGCAACTACAACGTCTATAATGTCCAAGTAGCCGATACGCTTGCGGCCTCGATGAATCAAATCAATGCTACTGCTACTCGCGGGACTTATGCTTCCAATATGTGGACCATAGACACCTTGCATGCCAATGGCAAAGCCCAATTGTTTATTACGACCGAATTGTTGAAAGACACCATCGCTTGTAATATCGCAGAGGTTTATTCCTTCATCGGTGGTGTGGATTCAGACTCCTCACCTAATAACGATGACGGAGATCAATCTGAAGATGATGAAGACAAGGCCTTGGTTTTCGTAACACCAGAGATTGATCTGGAACTAACAAAAACTGTTGACAAGGATCAAGTAGCTGTCGGCGACCAAGTAGTGTACAACATTGTGTTGACCAACAAAGGTCCGTCGATTGGTCATAATGTCACAGTCAACGATCTCTTGCCAACTGGTTTGACCTACGTTTCGCATACTTCGACTTCTGATGCTAACGCATCGGCTTGGGCTTATGCAGATGCGACAGGAAACTGGGTGGTTGACTCGATATCGGTAGGCGAAAATATTACGCTGGCGATTACTGCTACGGTTTCGTCCATTACTGGTACAATAACCAACTGCGCTGAAGTAACTGCGGCCGATGAGGATGATATTGATTCGTCAGTTGGGAATAGAAATATTATCGATGAAGACGACAGTGACTGTGTGGACATCAGTCCGATTGAGTATGACATAGAATTGCTCAAAGACATCCTTAAAGGTGGCTATGTGATTGGCAATAGAACCGTCAAATTGGGTGAAGAGATCGTATATGTTTTAAGAGTTACAAATTTTTCGGCAAGTCGATTGACAGGTGTAATTGTAGAAGATCAATTACCTCCAGGAGTTTCATTTGAAGCAGCCAATGGCGATGGATCATACGACCCCAATACGGGTCTATGGACAATCGGAAGCATTTCGCCTAAGAGCCAACTGCGTATGGGCATTACTGTAAAAGTCACTGCAGCCGGAACTATTTCAAACACCGCCGAAGTAACATCCATGGATCAGACTGATATAGACTCGATTCCTGGTAACGGCGTTGAGACCGAAGACGATCAACAAACCGTGACGATGGAAGTGGTGAAGCCTAAGAAGAAGTTGGAGATAAAGGTAGGCGGATTGTAGCTGCGGTTCGGTGGCCGATGCCATGCAAACCGCGCATACTTTGAACTAGGAGCTTACGCCCCTCCCGGCCAATAGAATAAGGATAGAATAAAACCACGATATGCGTCCAACAATACCACGGCCGAATGCCATAAAACGCCCGAAGGGCATACTACGTGCGTAGCACATAACGATATACATCACGCCTGGCCGGCCGCCCAACAGAAAAGGCGGCGATCAAACGAGATCGTCACCTTTTCTATTAGTGTTGATTAACTGATTTGGAATAATTTGATCACAAATAAAATTATTCTAGCATTGAATGATGATATACAAAGAATGTAATGTTTAGATGACTGGAAATGCAGTTTTTCAGATATATGGTTATAAATTTGTTAGGCTGAGACTGAATTCCTAAAGTGATTGAATGGCTAGGACTTTTAATCGTAATAAGAGAGTTAGAGGCTCTTATTGTCCAAGCGTTTTTGAGATAGAGATATGTATGTATAAATTAAATCGTCCCAACCGACTGTTCTTGTCGGCCATTTTTTTTATTTGCTACTTGCCAAGTTTTGTCTTGCAGGCCCAGAACCCCGCTGGAGTTGATACCCAACCATTGCTTTGGTTAAAAGCCGATATTGGAATTACCAATTCAGGATAAGATAAGTTTATTCAATTCTTTTTCAGGTGAAGGAAGTTTTGCCATTAATTATAATGGAAAACAGATTGCTACTTCACAAAAGGATGCAGATGTATTCAGTGGTGCCAATAATTCAGTGGTGCCAATAATTCCGTGATCCTTAATCCGTGATCCTAATCACTAGTTACTAATGACTGATCACTATGTAAAGATATACATCACCCACAGAAAAAGCCCCTGACAAACGAGTTGGGGGCCTTTCTATTTTAAAGGCTACAACTTGTAGGCACACGGCTGGCCGGCAGCCCACAGGAAAGGCGGCGAAATGGAGAAACAAGGTGCAAATGATCTATGTTTTCTATCTTGTAACAATTAATGAGGAGCTTCTTGCATCTCAAAAACTCTAGCGTTTAAAAATAGACTACCTTTTCTTTAACCATCGAAATTTCAATTTTGAGAGCTCTTTCCTTCATCCTTTGTGCACTTTTACTCTATGCCTGCTCCACCCCGAACCAAATAGAAACTGAAGTATCCCACATCCCTGATACCACTTTTATTCCGTCTGCACCACAACGAATCGGTGATCCAGTTGCCGGCAAGGAATATATGCTTTCGTCTAAATACATCAGCTCGGGAATTCCTGTAGCGCTTACCGAAGGCGGCTTGGCTCTCCCTGGTTCTGGAAGCCCCGATATGGAATCGATCGACCAAGTGGCAGTCGTGGTTCCAAATGGTGTCAAAGTGCTTTCGCCCAATTGCCTCCAGTGTCACTCGCAGAAACTCAACGGAAAAACCATCCTCGGTTTAGGAAATTCGATGGCCGATTTCACTTTCGACCAATCACAAATCATCGAAACCCTAGACGTAGTCATCAAGTCTCAGTTTGGCGAAAATTCCCCAGAATATGAAGCCTACGATCCTTTCGCCAGAGCTCTTTACACGATGGGACCGCGACTGCGCACCAAAGTAGTAGGAGCCAACCCGGCCGACAAGATGGCAGCAATCCTTGCCGCTCATCGAGACCCTGTAACCTTGGAGTGGTCAACCAAAGAGAACCTCGATGTGCCAAGTGGAGTCATTCCTTCCGACGTGCCACCATGGTGGCTGCTCAAAAAGAAAAACGCTATGTTTTATACCGCCGTGGGTCGAGGAGATTTTGCTCGATTGATGATGGCTTCTTCACTACTCACCATGAAGGACACGGCGGAAGCAGCTGAAATTGACAGACGATTTGCCGATGTGGTGGCATTCATCCATACCCTAGAGCCACCAGCATATCCCGAAGCGATCGATCATGGCTTGGCCACTAAAGGTCAACTGCTGTTTGAGAAATCGTGCAGTACTTGTCACGGTACATATGGCGAAAGTGAGACCTACCCCAACTTATTGGTGGACCTCAAAACTGTAAAGACCGACTCTTTTCTAACATTAGCCAATTTTGCGAATCCAGAATTTGTGAACTGGTACAATGACAGTTGGTTTGCGAAAGGTGAACACGCAGCTAAGCTCCAACCTGAAACTGGCTATATCGCCCCGCCTTTAGATGGAATTTGGGCCAGTGCTCCTTACTTGCACAATGGCTCTGTTCCTGATATCGCGTCGGTTCTGAACAGCAAAGATCGTCCGCAGAAATGGCAGCGTACCTTTGATAGCAACGATTACAATTACGAAAGACTGGGCTGGAATTATAAAACGATGGAGGAAAAAAGCGATAAATTCACCTACGATACCACAATCAAAGGTTATGGCAATTACGGACATCCATTTGGAGATCGCCTTTCGCCAGAAGAACGCGGCGCAGTTTTGGAATATTTAAAAACGATCTGAATTTACCCATCCCTCAGTCGGGTCACTTTCCTTTCATTGAAAAACCACATTTGTTCTTTGGTGAAATCTCTCTCACTCAGTAAAGTTGCGAAGCAACCTGCGGTCGCTTAACTCGCCACTACAAGTCGCTGTGTGGGCTGGTTTTATGCGGAAAAGGCTCGCTGCGTGAATTGTGCGCACCGGCAACACAAGGTTTTAGACTAATAACTAACCGCTCTCTCATTCCACTCCTCCCTATCCTCAAAATCTGGCAAAACTACCCTTGCATCTGTCAAGCCCGTAGTATCGGTTAAGGTTTTCAAAAAAGAGATGATTTGCCCAGTCTCTTTTGGCGAAAGCCCGAGAGGTTCTGGCGAAAGTGTCTGGTTATCCAGGTCGACGCCCATACCTGCACCACCGCCAAGGTTGTAGAAGGTCATCACTTCCTCTAAGGTATTGAAAGTGCCGTTGTGCATGTATGGACCAGTCAAGGCCACATTTCGTAACGATACGGTCTTAAATGCATGTTGGAAAGCATCTAGATCTTCTCTGCGCAAACCGTTTTTTCGTCTGCCCATGTCTGGATCCATCTTTGGATTCAACGTATCAAGCCCCAGCGTTGTGCCCAGAATCTCAGACTCGATCTCATCATACCACGGTGGAACCAAGCCGTTAAATGCCGGAGCAAAATGGCAAGTACCACAGGCACCTTTCCCCATGAATAGATTAAAGCCCGCAACTGCATCTGCAGGGTAATCGTCTGTCGCTTTTTCTACATATTGGTCGAAAGGGCTATCGAAGGAATTGAGCGAGTTCACATAGGCCGCAATTGCATTACTGATCGTGCGGCGATAGATCGGACGTTTCGCGATCTTGCCGTAAGATTCTTCAAACAGCTTTACATAGGTTCCATTTTGTCGCAGCCGCTCTGAAATTTCGTCAAAACTAATATTAAACTCAGTGGAGTCTTTGATTACGTGTGCGATTTGCTTTTCGAGATTATATTCTCTTAAGTCCCAAAAGTAACGTGTGGCATATCCAGCATCGATAAGGGTTGGCGTGTTGCGCTTGGTGAACACACCGGGCGTGTTCGTCGGGCTTTTCGCTAAGCCATCTTGGAAAGCCAATTTGGGGTTGTGGCAGGTAGCACAAGACATCTTTAAATCGCGAGAAAGAATGGGGTCATAGAATAACATCTTTCCTAATGCAATACTTTCAGGTTTATTCAGGGATTGGAACGAAAATGCGAAGTACATCTCCTTATTCAAGAAGTCTTCGTCTGTAATGTTTTTCGGCTGCATAGTTTTGTGCATGGGTCTTGTATTGCTCGTGTTCAATGCGTTTTCTTTGGCGAAAGCCAGTAATTCTTTGTAGATGGGATTGGCAATTTCTCGCAGATAAACCATGCGGTTGATGGATTCAAAATCTGGAGTTCTTTCCAGAAGTTTGATGCCTTGCTTGTAGCGATTTCGCAACGACTTGTAAGTGTTGGTTCCTTTTGCACTGGTTGATATGCTCAACTTTTCTAAAGCCTCACGCATCACTTTCATACTAGTAATGTTCTCCTCGATGGCGTTTACCGACCCAGGTGTGTCGAAACCAGTCAAGCCCAGAGTGATGACCCTAACGATACCACTTCTTAAGGCCTCGATCACGAAACGTGGCTCGACTTCAGTCCGCATTATGCGCGTTTGAAGCATGTCTATCCGGTCTTTGAGTTGGGTAGTTAGTGCTCTGATTTCTGCCAGGCTTTTCAACGGATCATCGCCGTAAATGATTTCGTCTAAAGTTTGTAACCCATTGGGTGGAATCAGTTCTTGCTTGTCATGATCATCAAACTTGGGCACTGGTCCGCCATTAATGTAGTAGTGGTTTTGAAAAGTATTGTAGTAATCAAAAAGATATTCGATCCTTTTGAAAGCCAGTCGGGTTGAGGTGATTTGAAGTTGCAATTCTTCTTGGGTGGGTTGACCTTTCGCCAATATTTCTAATTGCGTAACCTGAGCTTGGAAGTTATTAAAGCGATGTTGATAATCCTCAGTGATGGTTGTTTTCTTGGATGATTCTAAGTCGAAATCAGCAGGTAGAAAGACCAAGGCGAAACCTAGTAGCAATAAAGAAATGATGATGGCCTTCATGCAAGGAACAGTGGTATTTAGTTGATGTTTCTTCAACGGTTTTTGAGGGTAATTGTTTCGTTCTCGATCACAATGAAGGCATGCAATGCTTGTGCGTCCCAACTTAGTACTCTTATGATCTTAAGGCGTAGCCGACCTCCTTTGTATGAAATTCTCCGCCGATAAAAGTCTAATTTTCGGTGTTTTGGGAGTCAGCTGAAGCGGCAAAAAATTCGGAGAGCGACATGGTCAATCTTAAGAATGCTGCCGATTGGTTTGGGTGCTATAAAGAGGGTAGTATTTCTAGTAAGAATTTGACTACAATAGGGAGTTTTTAGAGTGGGCAGCTTGCGGCGTTAGGCCATAAAAAAGCGGTTTGAATACATCGTACCCAAACCGCAATAGTTTTTAATGCTTGCTATTGACTTATCCTCTAATTTTCGTAAAAGCAAAGATTTCGATTAAGCACATTACAAGTCCCATGATAGCTACAGGCATGTTTCCTGCGATCATATTGTTTACAAAGTCTAAGCCATCACTTACAATTCTCAATAGTAAGACGATCTTGATCATTGAAGCATTGTTCTTTACAAGCGCAAAGACAGTTACAATTGCAGTACCAACGTTTCTAGACAAGAATAAGCCTAGTGGTCCAGCAAGCGAAAGCGCTCCTCCAGCAGATAATGCTTCCCAAGTACCAAGTAAAGCATCGGGCATAAAATAGCCAGAAAAACTAGCTCCAGCGGTAATAACTGCAGTTATCCAAAGGTAAATGGTAATCCACTTTGGTAAGTTTGTAGTTGATTGATTTGTCATAGTGTTTTGGTTTTAATTATATGTATTTTAACAGTGTATTTGTCCTCTATTTGTTCAATAGATTATAACGTCCCATTGATATTGAGGATTGGTTCATATGCTTCATGAATTCCTGAGAGGTCGGTGCCTCCATAAATGGTTGCAATGCTGCATCTGAAGTTTGTTTACTTGTCCAGTAAATAGCGACTACTTGCTTAGCAGCCTCGTTGACTCCAGTCAATCGTTGTAAGAATCCTGCCCGTTTTGAAGTAACTTCTGTTTCTACTCTTTGATTTAAGACACCAAATTCAGCTTTGTCTGTACCTTCATTTAGATCAAACGACATAATCTCCACAAAGCGACTGTCGGCTGCTTCAAAGGACTTGTCCATACTATACCTCACCATTTTCATAGTTGGGCCATCTATCATCTGAGCGTAATCGGCTACAGAAGCATCACTCATAAATTTGCTCATGGAAGCAGCAGCATTTGCGACACTTTCCCAATAGACTATTACCACATAGTTTCCTTTATCATCAAGGCCACTTTGGCGTTTAATGAACCCTGGTTGAGCGCTTGTAAAGTCATTTTCTATCGTTATATCTCGTTTGGCGAAAGTTTCAGGTGAAACATCTGGGTTGATACTGAATGTAGTGACTTCCATTACTGGACTTTCAATTTCATTTACTTCTATTGCTACAGGTTCTGCATCTGTGGGCGTTGAGTTTTTCTTGGTTTCACAACTGGTAATGCCTAATGACATTACCAACAGGAAACATGATCCTAAAATGAGTCGCATGTTCTTTTATTATTTAGTTTAACGTGATATTAAATGTAGCTCCAGGCTTGAAATCAAAACCTTCGCCTACTTCAACGACTAATACATTATTGGAGTCAATCCTAAGAGTTACTGAACTGTTGCTGGCAGTAGCACTTTTTACATTCTGAGGAGCTGCAAAAGTTAAATAGTATCGATCGTAAGTGTCTGCCTCTAGAACTCTAAAAAGATCGCCATAAGTAGGATCACCTGTTTGAGCTACTACTGTGAAGTTAATAGTGCTTTCTGCAATGTCAATATCATAAAGATTTAGTAAATATGCTGGAAACTCAACTGCGGTACCCACATTGGCAGTGGCAGCTAGTGATCCCGTAGGTACCTGGAATAAGGCTTCGATGGCTGTTTCAGCTCCACTAGTAAATGCAGTACTTTGAAAAGTATTTGTAACAGTTACAGCTGAACCAGCGGTAATTGGAGTTGTAACTTCGTCATCACTATCACAAGAAGTAAGGAATGCGGTTGAAAATAGTAAACCGACCATCAATGATTTGAAATTCAAATATTTCATTTTTGAGAATTTGTTAATACTTTCCCAAAGATACAGCTGCTTGATAGTGCCTAGGTAATAGAAATGGTTGTAAAAACATTAAAAGTGTAACGAAACGGCAATATTTTTATGTGGGTAATCACCAAAGTATTAGCAGTATACCAATTGAAATAGCTTAAAATTGATCATATAGGTCAATAATATTATAGGGTATACGTGTTTGAAGCGAAACTAAAAAAAGGTAAAAGTCTATCAGGCTAATTTAGTGGCTCTTGCGAAACTTGAGAGGTGTAGTGCCTGAATTCTTCTTAAAAAACTTGATCATATTGGCCGGTTCGTCAAAACCAGTTTCATACGTAATTTCGCTAATAGCTAAAGAAGTGGATATCAAATAACGTTTGATTTCCATCACTACAAAGTCATCGATAAAGGTTTTGACGGTCTTTCCTGTCAACTTCTTGACAACATCATTGAGGTTTTTGTAGGACATCGCGAGTTTTGATGCGTAGTTTCTCGAACTCCTTGTGTTTACGTAATTTTCTTCAAGTAGGCTTCTAAATGCACTAAATGTTTCTAACAAATGTATACTCACATTTTTTACATCATGGAGTTTTTTAACCCTTTCAGCTTTGAGCAGTAAAACACGTAGGAGTGAAGCCAATATCTCAGATTTAGCAAATGCTCCTGGTACCATGAACTCTTGGTAGAGCGTCTCGCCTAACTGTAACAAGCTATCTTTTCCTGCATCCTTTAAGTGAATGACGGGGCTATCCAAATGGTAATTGAATAGCCGATGTAATCTGAAATTATCAGTTAAAAAATAGTGTTCGTCTACAAAAAGGTTATCAAAAACAATCGCAAACCCTTCAGCGTTTGATATTTCGGGATTGAAATGGTGCACTCGGTTTTTGGCTATGAAAATTGTGCTCCCTTCCTCTAAATCGTATGATTTGAAATCTATAAAGTGCGTTAACTTTTTTTTGGTTACTATAAGGATCAGGTAGAATTGAATCTTATGTGGTGCAAACGGACTGTGCTCTTTGGCCTGATTCAATAAATGAAAGATATCCTGGAAAGTCATCACCTCAATGTTGAGTTCGGTGTGTTTCTCTAGTCTTACTTCTGGAATTTCGTGCGTCATACGCTAACAATCAACACAAAAGTTCTTGGATTGGCAAGTTTGTGGCGACGGGTTGCCTGCGGCGCTGGGTGGCGCAAAGGCGATTTATTTGAACGCAGATTTCACACAGATAACCTTTCTCGAAAATCTAGCCCATCGATCTGCTTATTAGCTTTTCTTCTTGTTCAAGGCAACAACAATGAAAGCACCAACAAAGACAATGAACAGTCCGCCGTAATGTAAAAGCTCATTGCTTTCTCCATTTTTTGCACTTCTACCCATTTCAAAACCCATCATCATTAGTCCGATTAAACTAATAACTATTCCAATAATATTCTTCTTGTTCATCTCAGTTTTTAGTTTTTGGTTGCCGTGATAAAAAGAGCTGTTCTCTTTTCGACCTGCTCAAGATAATTACTTTTATTATCAGCCGACAGAAATGATTTCACAATGACTTTTTGAGCTTTTGGTAGCCACTTTTTTAGCCGCTTATAAACGGCTGCTTGTTGTTTGTTGTTCAATTGTAACCCGGTAGCAAATCTATCAAAGTACGATTTGTTAAAATTCTGTTTTTTTTACCTCCCAACAGGATTGCAGTATCCTCTTTATCTTTCGGGAGTATGATTTTAACATTCAATAGATCATACGCTGGAGATAATACCCATCCTATCTCTGAAAGAAGCATAGAAAAGTTCTTTAGATGCATGTCATTGTTACCAATTATGAAATTGAATACAGCCAATTCAAAAAACCTCAACTTATCTAGTAAAGTGTTTTCTGATAAGTCGCCTATTAGCTTACCCAATCGTTCCATGGTACTCTTATATTTATCTTCGAGCTCCATAATTTGTAGAAAATCGATCATGTGTATTTTATCGCCGTTTCTGGGCCGGTCTATTCGCTTTGTTAGGTAGCACAGTTCACCTGACTTGAGCCTTATCATGTTTGAAGGCACAACATTTATCCCAAACAGTTCTGCTAGTTTCATGGACAAGTGTTCATTCTCAGGCATTTCAGGATAACTTGTATTTTGTGGCTTTAGGATATAGTGCCCATTCAATGCATCCATTATTGTCAAACGTCCTTTAAGTCCATCTGCAATTTTTCCCTTGATCCAGCCCAGTGAAAGTTTAGGTTGTACGCCGGGTACAGTAATTGAGTTTAGTGCAGCGTCTTTGGCGAGTTGTTCCATCTCGGATAGGTCGTACGGCAAAATCGGTGTCTTCTTTTGATTGAAGAATTTTGCGGAGCATTTGGGATGATAGTCTATTTCACCTTCTACTAGCATTTCGTAACAACTGAGGCATTTAAGCATCATCTATATTATTCATGGGATGTATTGAGACTGCTCCTATGGCGTTTTGGCAACATGCCAAGAGTAATCCCATTCTATCGTTTTTCTTTATCTTCCAGCTTTCAGAAGCAATATTAAGCAACCAACCCTCAGGAATTAAACCGTCGAAAAAGGGAAATAGCCTCTTACTTCTAAAGGTTTGTGTTGATACGGGCATTTGAAATGTAATGAACATATCAGGGTGGTTTTTTACATACTCCTTGTCGTAGACGAATTGATATTCGCCGTTTTCCTCTTCACTTAGAATGCCTGATTTTATGTTGTTATACTTTACGATAGCCTTTCTCATGGTCTTTGAGATTTACTGGTTGAAGTATATGACCGAACATTAGTAAAACCTGATTCACTTTGGCCATACTCAGGTTTTCTTTTCCTTGTTCAATCTTTCTAATTACTGTTAGCCCAATACCTGCCTTTTCAGCAAATTCGACTTGTGTTAAGTCTAATCGTTTCCTTCTGTCTTTAACAAATTCAGATAAGTTGTTCATTGTTGTATGCTTTTACATATAAAGCGCTTCGATTCGACATTTTTATATGCTTTTACATATAAATATAATAAAAAGTTAGAAATTATATGCTTTTGCATATAAAGTGCATTGGTGCTCGATTTTTATATGCATTTACATATAAAAAAGCAGCTAAAAGCAATCAGCCGACAAAAATGATTTTTGGATTACACTATTTATGTGCTCATGACGAGCCCTTATGTATCGCAGTCATTTTGTGAACGTGGGTAGGTTTTGCGCGCCAGCTAGTCACCAGCGCTGGCCTTTGTGCGACCGGCGGTCACCTAGTCACGAGCGCTAGCTCCTCCCATTCTGCAACTGTAGCCTTGTCTTTTTGATATTCCATCAATGCTACCCAGCGATCATCTACCTTGACCATAAGGTTCTCAAAATGTGTATAGCTATCGCTCAGCGTTTTGCCAGTTGCCGTTTCAACCGAAGTGTAATGGTAAATGCCTTTTTCGAAAGCGGTGATGTCGTTACCCACTCGTTTTGAAAAGCGAAACGCAAGTGCATTGGCTCGCTTGCCATCTTTGACTTCCATGATTTCTTTTTTCCAACGAAACTTAAATGCTTCGGTAACAGAGATGGTGGTGTCTCTTTTTACCAAGACCGCATCTTTATGATAGGTGGCCTTCATGGCTTCAAAGTCTCCGGCCTTTGCGTTGCTTGCTACTGTGTTCCAGTAAAGATCTAAGGCTTTAGTGCGGTCATTATCTTGAAGGAGGTTAACGACAACATTTGATACTGGTGCGGGAATCTTCTTAGTCTTTTCATCGGACTGGCATGAAATTAATAACAGAGATATAATGAAAATTAGATTTCTCATGAGCTGATTGCTGATTGAATGTAAAAAGTAAGAAGAAAAGTTGAAAACTGCGATAAGGACAAATCCAATTAGGTGGCTTACTTCAGCAAGCGTCATTTCTTTTCTTATTTCGCTCAAATCCTCATTCCCTTTTCTCAATTTTATTTTTTGATTGAAGAATTTGAAAAGGTATTCTTAACAATCCATTTAAAGTATTTCAGACCAAGACGATTGTTCCATGTTTTGCTTTTAACAAAGTTTAAGTTTGACAGCTTCTCATAGTATTCGGTCTTAACAAGAACGCTATTCAAAATCATTCCAACCATCCATGAAATAAAAGACATTGATGTGCCGAAAATCAAACCTAATTTCAAATAATTCATGGTCATCTAATTGTAGCTAGCCCAGTAGCATAAGCGTGAGATTGCCATCGTCCAAGCTGCCAGATTCTTAAATTAGGGAAAAGCGCTTCGAGGAGCAAGGGCGTAACAGCCCTGCGCCTGTGACTAGTCACATAGCCTTGCCCGCGTAACAGGCCAGCACACAAAAGCTTGCTCTCGTGACAATGTAGAATCTTGAAAGGCTTTCGCCATAAATCCTCTCGCCCATACAAGTCAGTCACAACGAAGTAGTCACCTCTATATCACCCCTACAATTCAGTCACAAGCGAAGCGTCAGTCACAACGAAGTAGTCACAAGCAAAGCGCCAGTCACAGCGTAGCGGTCTTTCAAAGTCTTTTTTTCTTGTTAAGATACTTGATCAGGGCAATGAATGAAACAACTGTCCAAGTTCCTTCAAGCAGTACAAATGGATAATAATCCATCAAAAGCGAAGCAAGACAAGCAAGAATTGCCCCTATCAGATTGAGCAAGATGTATCTGATATCAGTTGAATCGAGTTTGGCATTTAGATTCAGAAAGTAGGCAATCAGTATGAGGGAAACACCAACAAAACCTAATAGATCTACTGTATTCATTTTCTATTTTTCAATCCAAAGAACAAAAGTAGAATCCTTTTTGACAGAATTGAAATTTTATATACGTTTTGCGCTGAATGCTGAATGCTGAAAGCTATACGCTATAAGCAATACGCAGTCAATCCCTGACGTTTTTCACCGTTTACCGTTGGGCCGCCTCGATGGCCATGCCATACCTCCTACTACATTTCTAAGCTTCACTAAGTTGCAAAAAGCATACAGCCTAAGGCATACAGCATACAGCCTAAAGCCATCGCCTTTAGCCTTTTTTCGCTATAATCCCCTTCATCTCAGCCATAACATCTGCAGGAACTTCAAACTTGCCCATCATCGTATTTCCCATAAAGTCTAAGTCCTTATAACCCACACTGCTGGAAAAGAAACCCGAAGCGGTTAAATCCCTCATGGTATTGAAGAACTTCACACCATGACTGTGCTCAGGTTTCGCCTTCTCAGGCCAAGCAATGTCTTCAATGATCTCGATACGCTGAGCACTTTCGCAATCAACAAATTGCTTATTGAAGCGCTTCAATCCTTGTGCATCGAGCCAAGCTAGGCCACCACGAACCGGGACTTTATAGTTCGGACGATCCTTGACCGTGAACTCAATGAAATCATGAACTCCAGCCGAGGTAGCCGATCCTGATTTCTCATCTTCTGGAATAATGATGTCAATCAACACTTTGACGGTCTCCATCTCGTGATCAGTGAAAAAGGTTTCAGCGTTGATCTTTGCGTTACGATCGAGAATCTCTTGCGGACCAAATTGCCCTTCATATTTAACCTGCTTCTTTACTTCTTCAACAACGTCTGCAGGTGCATTACAGCCTGAAATGATCACTGCCGCAGCAGCAGACCCTGCCCCCATTTGCTTGAGGAGGGTACGTCGATTTACTTTTTTCTTTGTACTCATCTTAACTCAAGTTATTGTTACTCATTTCCTTAACGATATAATCACAAGCCCTCATCGACAATGCCAAGATCGTCCATGTCGGATTCTTATCAGCTTGCGAAACAAATGAACCTCCATCCAAGACAAACAGGTTCTTACACTCATGTGCTTGACACATGCTATTCAAGGCAGAGCTCCGTGCATCATTTCCCATTCGCACGGTACCCAATTCATGAATGATCTGGCCTGGAGCTGTGATGCCATACTCTTGGTCTTTACCAGGCATGTTAGATAATACGGTACCACCCATACCTTCAATGATATTGGTGAAAGTAGTTTGCATATGCTGTACTTGGTTGAGCTCGTGTTCAGACCATTTGTAATGAAACTTCAAAACTGGAATTCCGTATTTATCTACGACATCAGGATCAATAGCACAGTAATTTTCTTTGAAGGCTACTGCTTCACCACGTCCAGACATTCCAATAAAGGCTCCATAGAAGTCACGGTAATCTTGCTTCATTTGCTTACCATAACCTCCATTGCCATTTGGTCTTTCGCCAAAACCATAATCCCCATTAAGTTCAGCAATGCCACTTCCAAAACCGTATGCGGGCTGACCGAAGCCGCCCCAATACTCAATGTGATAGCCGCGAGGAAAATTCAGTTTAGCATTGTCTAGCCACCATGGGGTGTAGACGTGCATGCCACCTGTCCCGTCTTCATTGTAGCGCTTTCGCCCCATCAATTTCGGAACAATTCCATAAGCCGAAAAGCCAGTGGTGTCATTCAAATATTTTCCTACTACTCCGCTACCATTGGCCAATCCGTCTGGATTACGACTTGAAGTAGAGTTCAGCAAGATTCTAGCAGATGAACAAGCCGATGCTGCCAGGATCACCACTTTAGCAGAGACTTGAAATTCCTTCATCGAGATGGTATCGACGTAACTAACTCCCGTTGCCAAACCTTCTGCATCAGTGAGCACTTCTCTTACCATTGCGTTGGTCTGAATAGTCACATTGCCTGTCGCAATCGCTGGTCTCAACAACACAGATGGAGACGAAAAGTTGGAGTGTGTACTACAGCCACGATTACATTGCGCGCAGTAATGACAAGGGGCGCGACCGTTATGCTCTTCGGTGATGATCGAAAGTCTCGACGAAACCGCAGCAATGTTTAAGCCGTCACATGCATCTTTGACCAAATGCTCATAGGCTCTAAATGGAGGAGGCTTCATAAAGATGCCATCTGGTTCATTATCCATGCCATCCATATTACCGAAAATACCAACAAGCTTATCCACTTCATCATACCAAGGCTTGATGTCCTCATAGGAGATGGGCCAGTTGTCACCAAGGCCATCAATACTTTTTCGTTTAAAATCTTTAGGACCGAAACGCAATGAAATACGTCCCCAGTGATTGGTTCGTCCGCCGAGCATTCTGGCACGCCACCATTCAAATTTAGTTCCAGCGGCTTTCGTATAAGGCTCGCCGTCGATGTTCCAACCTCCGTAGCAGGCATCAAATTCTCCGAAAGGTCTTTCGGGTGTGCTTGATCCACGTCGCATGGAGCTATAGTTGGCTTTGAACATGTCGGTGTCCTCTGGGTTGAAGTCCCCGCCGGCCTCAAGTAGTAGGACTTTGGCTCCTTTTCTGGTAAGCTCATGAACGGCCATACCGCCACCTGCACCAGAACCAACTACTATGGCATCATATTGTGTTTCGGTCTTAACGTATTGCATAGTTAGTTTCTAGTTTCTCTTATTTTGTTTTTAGTTAGGCCTTTTTTCTAGCAACTAGCTTCTAGCAACTCTACGTCCTTCTAAGTCTAGTCGCTAATAGCTAACAGCTAACAGCTAACAGCCAACAGCCAACAGCCAATAGCTAACAGCTAATCATCTATACTAGAGTAAATCAATTGATACATCTCTTCCCAAAATTCATTGTAAGGAAAAGGTAACGTTTGGGTCATCCCAACGAAAGTTAACTCTTCGGCCGGATCAATAAAATACTTGGTATTAAAGACACCACCCCATTCAAAGGTGCCTACAGATTTCATCGAAACACCAGCCCCTGTACGTAAGGCAAAGCCCAAACCGTAAGTAACTCCTGGAATTTTTGAAAAGCCAGTCCCCATTGCGTTTTGCATAATCAACTGATCAGAAGTCATTACCTCGAGGGCTTTTCGTCCAAGTAGTCGATAACCGTTATCTGCTCTTCCGCCTTTACCTAGAACCGCAATAAACTTTGCATAGTCAGCTGCAGTTCCTGATAGTCCGCCACCACCAGCGTAGTGATTGGAATCGGGCATTCTTGGATACTCCAAAGCTGCGGCCATGTTTTTGTCGGCATCTTTGATCAGCATAAACTTTCCGTCAGGCTTATAAGTGTAGACCGGTACTAATTTCTTGGCTTGTTTTGGCGAAAGGTTAAAATCGGTTGAATTCATCCCTAGCGGACCAAAAATATGGTCTTTGAAATACTGTCGTAATGATTTTCCAGAAGCAACTTCAACGATGCGACCAAGTACCTCCATGTTCAGGCCATAGCTGTATTTGCTACCCGGCTGAAATGCCAATGGGACCGAAGCTATTTTATTTACCAATTGCTCGGTGTTCCAGGTTGGGTGCGAAAGACCCACATTGGTCAAACCAAGTTTGGTGTGAATGGCTTGCAGCTTACCGGGATTGAAATCACCATAAACGATTCCAGAGGTGTGTGTCAAAAGCATTCTGATGGTGATTGCTCTTTCGGCTGGAACAGTAGTAAAACTTGAATCTGCTGCTTCGAAAGTGTCAATTACCAATTGGTCTTTGAAAGCAGGAATGTGCTTGTGAATGGGATCATCCAATCCAACAAGACCATTTTCATACAGCTGCATGATAGAAACTGTGGTGATTGCTTTGGTCATGGACGCCAACCTAAAGATGTGATCATTCTGGTATGGGCCGTCACCACTTTCGCCAAAAGACTTGTGATAGACTACTTGTCCTTTTCTTTCAATGTGAAAGACACCGCCAGGAACTTTGTCTGCAGCGATATATTTTTGAATGTGATTGTCAATCCTCTCAAGAAGTTCTGGAGACATCCCACCAGTAGCTACATGCCGGCTGGCATCTTGCGCTTGAATTTGGATGGCGAAAACCAGCCCAAGAATGGTCAGAAGAATAGAGCGTAATTTCATTGTATGTTTTTGGAGTTCATTGATCAAGGAGATCTGGAATAATTTAGTACATTAAGTGCACAGATCGAATTAATTGGACCGGTTTTTTCGATTTGGTCACAACTTTGCGTTTGCGCGCACGCACAGACACTTCATTCTACTCATTTCAGGGTGGCGCAGATCGCAAGCTGCGCCTACCCTTCCATTGTTCTAAGGATTCTATGTTAACGTTGAATTCAATTGAACCATCTTTTTAATTATCTTACTTCACAATACTTCCAACCATCCCATGAAAAAACTCATTCTGCTCTGTCTCGTTTGCTTCACAATCCCTGCCTACGCACAGGTCGACGTGAGCCTCTTCGAAAATCTTAAACCTCGCAACATCGGCCCAGCAGGAATGTCTGGAAGAGTAACTGCCTTTGCTATGCCTGCCGGTCAGCACGATATCATTTATACGGGAACTGCCGCCGGAGGTATATTCAAATCCACCAGCGGAGGCACCTCATGGACACCAATTTTCGACAAGGAGAAAGCCGCTTCAATAGGTTCGATCGCGGTTGATAAAAGCAACCCGAATGTCATCTGGGTAGGTACAGGAGAAGGCAATACCCGAAACTCCATGAATGCTGGCTATGGCGTTTATCGCTCAATTGATGCCGGCGCGACTTGGGAACACATGGGTCTCGAGAACACACGAAACATCCACCGCATCATCATCCATCCCAATGACCCCAATACAATTTGGGTAGGAGCAATAGGATCACCTTGGGGCGAGCACCCCGAAAAAGGTGTGTTCAAAACCAGTGACAATGGAAAGACTTGGCGTAAGACACTCTACATTAATGATCGTACAGGTACAGCAGATCTCGTTCTGGATCCTTCAAACCCTAACAAGTTGATGGTGGCTATGTGGGAACACCGCCGATGGCCTTGGTTTTTTAAGTCTGGCGGTAGCGGTTCAGGCCTATATATCTCTCATGATGGAGGCGAGAACTGGGAACAGAAAACAGCCGACGATGGCTTGCCAAAAGGGGAGCTCGGGCGCATGGGCTTGGCTTTCGCCCCGAGTAATTCTCAAGTAGCCTATGCATGGGTCGAAAGTTCAGAAAATGCACTTTATCGTAGTAATGACGGAGGTACTACTTGGAAGCGAACTTCAAAGAAAGGGGATCGCTGGTTGGGTAATCGTCCGTTTTATTATGCCGAAATTTATGTGGATCCCAGCAATGAGAACCGCGTTTACAGTTTGTATACCTACGTTTCAGTAAGTGAAGATGGCGGGAAGACATTCGAGCGGTTTGTAGATCCTAATTTCTTGCACGTTGACAATCATGCTTTGTTGATCGATCCCGAAGACCCTGATTTTATGCTGCTTGGTAATGATGGCGGTATGGCGATCAGTCGCGACAAAGGTGGCAGTTGGAGGTTTTGCGAAAACCTGCCCATCGGACAATTCTACCACATCAGTGTCGATAATGAACACCCCTATCGCATCTATGGAGGAATGCAGGACAATGGCAGCTGGAGCGGACCATCGGCAGTATGGAAGCAGGGTGGCATCCGGAATATGTTTTGGGAACGCATCGGTACTGGTGATGGGTTTGAAGCTATGGCCGACCCGATTGACAGTCGCTATGGCTATTCTAGCTCACAGCGCGGTAATGTGCATCGCTATGACCGAGTCACTGGCGAAAGAAAGAATATTCAGCCCATGCACCCCGATGGCAAACCGCTACGCTTCAATTGGAATGCGGGCTTTAACATCGATCCGCATGATAAAAAGACTTTCTATTTGGGAGCGCAGTATCTCTTGAAGACCAAGGATTATGGCGAAAACTGGACGGTGATTTCGCCCGACCTTTCGACCAACGCCCCATCCAAATTGGACCAAGTCAACACCGGTGGACTGTCCTTTGATAATACTGGTGCAGAAAATCATTGTACGATAACTGTTGTGGAACCCTCGGTACACGAAAAGGATTTACTCTATGTTGGCACCGACGATGGCAAGGTGCACATCACAAAGAATGGGGGCGAAAGCTGGACCGATTTAACAGCCAACATCAAGGGTATTCCAGAAGGCATTTGGGTAGCTCAATTGAAGATAAGTTCACACAACCCAGCCGAAGTGGTTGCAGTTTTTGAAGATCATCGCCGTAACGATTGGACTCCTCAGGTTTATCGAAGTACCAATTATGGTAAGACCTGGAAGCGCATGGTAGACGAAACCGATGTATGGGGTTACACCTTGTCTTTCGTCCAAGACCCCGTCGAGCCCAACTTGATGTTCTTAGGTACCGAGTTTGGGTTGTATGTGAGTTTTGATGCTGGCGAAAAGTGGCAGAAATACACACATGGATTTCCAACTACTCCAGTTCAGGACTTAGTTATCCATCCACGGGAGCATGATTTGGTGATCGGTACTTTCGGACGAGCCATTTGGGTTTTGGATGATATCAGACCTTTGCGGGAAATGTGTACAGATCCAACTTTGAAAAATCGTCTGTCAATGTTTACGCCACCTGATGCTACTATGGCAATGATTGGTCAGAATCAAGGATATCGGTCGACCGGGCATGCTTTCTTTGCAGCAGAGAACCGTCCGTTTGGAGCCATGATTACCTATCATTTAGACGAAATCAAGGAAGACGAAACGCTGCAGTTACAGATTTCAAACCAAGCTGGTGAAGTAGTGCGCACGTTGTACCCTGTAGCAAAGGCAGGTATTCAGCGTATCGTTTGGAGGTATGAGTCTGACGGAATAAGATATCCAGGTAGTGGTAAGACGAAAGCTGGAAAGGCTGCTCCACGCGGTGCTTCCGTTTTACCTGGCACATACAATCTGGAATTGACTTATGGCGAAAGTAAAGCTAGCCAGAAAGTTAATTTGCTTCCTGATCCACGAGTCGATTTTGACCGTAAAGGGCAGGAAGAAAAGCTGGCTTTTGTGAAGGATGTAGAACAAGTTGTTGGCTTTATTACCATGGCCGTTGACACACTTGATGCCACGAAATCATCGGTGGAAGCGATCTCAAAAATGGCTAAGAAGCAAAGAAAGACTGACTTGGCGAAAGCAGCCAAAGAGGTGATTACCCAGATCACTGAATTACGAGAACTGATCATTCCTAAAACAGTACAAGGCAACCGCAATGAGCCGCATGTATTGAGTTACAACTACAACATCCTAAGACGGAAACTTCAAGACACATGGAAACCGGTCGATCAATCACAGCGCTTGGCATTGAAACGACTTGATACCAAGGCAAAAGAAGTGCTACCTAAAGTTGAATACTTCTTCAACAATGAACTAAGATCATTCAAGCAAAAAGTTGATGAGACAAAGCTGGACTGGTGGTAAGAGAAAAGCTGGATGCTCGATTCTAGACACTGGATGATTTGTGCGGCGGCTAATTTGGAAACTTGAACCGCAAGGGTAACTCTAAATATTGTAGATTTTTCTTGACTCTAACAGTCTAAAGTGATACTCTCTCCAGAATCCAGAATGATAGCTAGTCCGCGTTTAATCTTTCGTAAGTTCACGGTTGCACATTTTACCGATTATCTAACCTTAGTTTCCAACGTTGATCTGATGAAATACATCACTGGACGCGGGCTTACTGAAGATGAAGCTAGGCAGCGATTCAAGTCCAACTTAAGTTCGGGAGAAAAAGATGATGGGCTTGGTTTTTACATGGCTTATGAGACTGGCACTCAAAAGTTAGTTGGGATGATCAAAGTAACGCCACTTGGCCAGAATGAGATTGAGGTAGGATATAGTCTTTTACCTAATTACTGGCAGAAGGGGTATGGAACAGAAATGTTGAAGGCCTTGATGGCTTTCGCCAAAACACAACCTGGAGTTGAGCACTTGGTAGGAATCACGTCGCCAAAGAATGTTTTTTCTCAGAAATTATTGACCGATGCTGGGTTTCTATATGTCGGTCGAGAACTGGCAGCAATAGATTCCTCAAATGTGTATAAAAAGGTTGTTTAAGTCACCACAGAAAGCGAGGTTTGAATAAAATTTAGAACCCATGTCCAAATACGACGTCACCTTACTGACAGAGAGCAACTATCTGGATCCAGAAGAACGTACAGATTTTGTCAATGACGTGCTGCTGGAAGACCAAATCCTGACTGAGGAATTGGAAAGTTTGGGATTAAAAGTTTTTCGTACCAATTGGGACAATTCCGATTTTGATTGGAAAGACACCAAGTCGGTAGTGTTACGCTCTACTTGGGATTACATTGATCGCTTAGAAGCGTTTAATGTGGCACTTGATAAAATGGCCGAAGATACGATTGTGATCAACGCCAGGCATCTTATCAAATGGAACATCGACAAGCACTATTTGAAATTTCTAGAGGAAGAGGAAATTGCAATTGTACCTACAGAAATTATTGAGATTGGTGACGAAAGAACGTTGACCGAGATCTATGAGGATACGAAAGGCAGAGAAATAATTGTCAAGCCGGCAATTGCTGCAAGTGCTCGACACACCTATAAAGTAAACCGAAAGAATCTAGTAGAAGTTGAAGCCATATTCAGTGAGTTGATTCAAGAAGAGGCTATGCTCGTTCAGGAATTTCAAAAGAAGGTACTGACTCGTGGCGAGATCTCATTGATGTTCTATAACGGGAGCTTTAGTCATGCCATTCTCAAACAAGGAAAGAAAAACGAGTTTAGGGTACAAAGGGAATTTGGTGGTATGGTTAAAGATCATCGAGCGAGCATCAGTGAAATTGAGTTTGCAAGTAGGTGTTTAGAAGCCTGCGATACGATGCCAATTTATGCTCGTGTGGATTTGATGTGGAGCAATACAAATCAACTGTTGCTTTCAGAGCTTGAATTGATCGAGCCCGAAATGTGGTTCAGAAAAGCAAGTAAGGCAGCAAAGATGATGGCTGAAGCTGTTCATAAAGCCATAACGCCAGAAGTTGAAGAAGCTTCGACTGAGCGTACCAGATATACACCACGTACCGATCGCCGTGTAGGTGGGGATGACCGTGATGACGATGGTACCCGAACTTGGAACAAACGAACCGCTAAAACCAAGGATCATCCAGAAAGACCATCTTGGAAAGATAGCCGCAAGGAGAAAGACGATTTTAGAGAAAGAAGCGAAGAGACGAGCTCTGAAGATCGTCCGAAAGTGAGCTCAAAGCTTAGGAACAAATTACTAGGTATCAGTAAACCGGAGGCTCCAGAAGAAGAGTCCAAGCGGAAGAAAGACCGTAAAGCTTGGTCTGAAAAGAAGGTCGAAAAGAAAGAAGGCAAAGTGTCTTTCAAGGACAAGAAGTGGGATCGAAAGGAGTCTTCGGGAGAAAAGTCATGGAAAAAGGAAGGTAGTTTTAAGCCTAAATTCAAAAAAGACGCAGCTGATCAAAGTAAGCCTGATGATTACCGTCCGAAAAAGAGAGATGTAGAGGAGGGAGTAAAGCCCTCTAGTTTTCGCCCAAAAGATAAGGAGGAGGCACCAATTGAAAAGAAGATATCCAAAGCAGTTGCTAAGCCTGTTGATGTACCCAAGGCAGAGCCAGTGATTGAGGAAGTTAAAGCTGTAAGTGCACCTGAGCCAGCATTAAAAGAAGTTACCCATGAGGCAGTAGTTGAAGCGCCAATTGTAAAGAAGGCTGCCAAAAAAGCTACTGTAAAAAAGGTGGAGGTTGAAGATGTCACAGTTGAAGTTATATCTGAGAAGGCGCCTGAGAAAACCAGTGTCGATAAACCTGCAAAGGCCGATCCAGTTGAGAAAAAGACGCCGAAAGGCAGCACTTCATTGAAGGCCGTTTCTCTCAAAGAGAAGTTGGAACAAATGAAGGCGGCCAAGGCTGCAAGAGAAGCAGATGGCGAAGAAAAACCAGCTTGGAAGCCGAAGTTTAAAAGCTAAACTACATCGAGCTTTTTCTATGAGATTGAACGCAGCATAAATCATATCTCTTTTTTCGTAAATTGGAAGGAGTAATTAATTCCATGCCTTCACAAACCGAAGAAAACTACCTCAAGGCTTTACATAGCCTGGCCAATGATAAAAGCGAAGTATCAGTTTCGGAACTGAGTAAACGCTTAGACATCAGTAGCCCTACAGCCAATAATATGGTTCATAAGTTGCACAAAAAAGGTTGGGTGCTTTACGAGAAATATAAACCTATAAAACTTACTTCTGAGGGTAAACGAGAAGCCGGTCTGATCATCAGAAAGCACCGATTGACTGAAATGTTTCTGGTCGAGAAAATGGGTATTGGGTGGGAAATTGTTCACGAGATCGCAGAGCAGTTAGAGCACATCAAGTCTCCAATTTTCTTTGACAAGATGGATGAAATGCTGGGCCATCCAAAGGAAGATCCGCATGGGTCACCGATTCCAGATCGTGATGGAAATATGGTATGGAAGGTGTACGATAAGTTACAAGATTGTGAGATTGGTGAGAAGGTGACACTTACTGCAGTACTAAAGTCTTCCCAAGAGTTTTTAAAGTATTTGAATTCGAAAAATCTTTCTCTTGGCACTGAGTTGGAGATCGTATCAAAAGAAGCTTTCGATGGCAGTATGACCGTCAATTATAATGCTGCAAATGCAGTGGTTTTTAGTGATCAAGTGAGCGCAAATTTGTTGATAGAAAGGGTTTAAGCTATAAGCTATAAGCTATAAGCTGTAGGCTGTAGGCTGTAGGCTATAAGCTGTAGGCTGTGGCTGTGGCTGTGGCTGTAGGCTTAGGCTTAGGCTTAGGCTATGGCTATGGCTATGGCTATGGCTATGGGCTCAAGCTGTTGGCATTAAGTTATAGAAGTGGGTGATCCGTCGCTCTTGTGCGGATGTGAATCCGGCAGGGTTTGGCTAGTTGGCCTTTGGCCAACTATGTACTTTAGAAGTAAGGGTTCCAATAAGGCAGTTAAGCGCAAATTGAGTACTAAAAGATCACGATTTAGATTATCTATCTTTTGGCCTGATCCATCTTTTTTTACCGATGATTGGACAGCGTTTGAACTCCAAAGTTTCGTCAAACTGCTTGCGAAAGGTAATGTGGGTCTTTGAAATGTAGCCTTCTAATTGCTCTGCCACCCTCAACATGCGCGGATTGAAATCACCGATCCAGTTGAGTTCAGCATCAATATACTTGCCGGCTGCATGCATGCGCTCACGAGTCACTTTGATCATTGCTGCTTCCACACCTTTACCCTGGAAGTCAGGAACTACACCAAAAACCAAACAAAGTAGCTTTGGATTCTTAGTGGTCATCTTATACCACAGGAACTTGGCCTTACCAACCCAATTAAGCTTGCCATTGAGGTGCTTGAATATCTGATTGATCTCAGGCAAGTTGATAAAAAATGAAACCGGTCTATCCTTGTTGTACCCAAAGAACATGACGTCAGGATCCATGATCTGTTTCATTTGAAGCATCATATTTTGAGCCTGTTTGGATGTCAACTTTTTAACTCCTGCGTGAGATCCCCAGGCCTCATTGTAGATCGTTCGAAAGTCTTCAGTGAACTTTTCAATTTTCTTCATCTCCAGACTAACGAATTTCAAGTCTGGATCTCGCAAGGCCCTATTGGCACGAGCAAGTAGCTGGTCTGAGAGTTGATTGGGAATGTTTCTAGCAAACGTGTATTGCTCAAAGTAGGTCTGGAAACCGTAATTTTCGAATAGTGTTCTATAGTAAGGAAGGTGGTAGTTCTGCTTAAAGTTGGCTGGTTTGTCAAAACCTTCTACTAAGAGGCCCCACCATTGATCTCTTTCGCCAAAATTAATGGGCCCATCCATGCACTCTAGCTTTCTCTCCATGAGCCAAGCCTTTCCTGCTTCAAAAAGCATATTGGCTGCACTTTGATCATCAATACATTCAAAGTACCCAACACCTCCCGAAGGCATTTCTTTGCTTGCTCTTAAAACCCGCTTGTCAAAGAAGGCGGCTATACGTCCGATAATCTTACCGTCATTATCTTCTAGCAACCAGCGGATGCATTCACCGTTTCGATAGTATTTGTTCTTCTTTGGATCAAAGATCTCGTTGAAATGATCGTCAATCGGTCTGATATAAGCGGGTGTATTCTTATATAAGGCGATCGGCATTTTTAGAAACCGATCGGCGTCGACAGCTGTTTGTACAATGCGTAATTTCAAAGCTTGGTATTTTTTATTGGCTCACCTTGCGAAAGGTCATGTTGTCAATCTTAAGACGATCTACCCGGCCTTCCGGATTAAGCTCAAAGCTAACAAAATTTTTGCCATTGTAAGACGGCTCCCAATGCCCTTCAAAAGTGTTTAGATTGGTGTGGCTCATGATCATTTCCATTTCGTCATTGAAGTTGAGATAAAGTTGCTGGTCTTGTTTGGCTACTTCTACAAATCCAAAAAGTGGGTCAAAGAACTTGCCTGTATAAAGGGCCAATTCAAGGGGATGGTCTTCAAGCCCATCTTTGTCTTGCTGAACTTTGACGGTACGGGATTTGTCTTGGTAGAGATCGAAAATCAGCTTACTCCAATCCAAGTTTTTGTCTGGTAAATCAGTAAATAGATCGATAGCCTTGAACATGAGCGCATGCCTGATTTCAGCATGGTCGCGGTTTGCCAATACAACCACCCCGAAATTTTTAGAAGGTATTAGAGCGACCAAAGCTACAGTGCCCGGGAGGCTACCGGTATGAAAGTGAAGAATTTCTCCTAAATAATCTTGTTGAAACCAGCCCAAGCCGTAGGTCATCCAGTTGGGCTTGGTAATTAGCGCAGTTGGGTAAAATTCTTTGGATGGAACGATGACATGAGGACGAAATATCTCTTTTAATGACTCAGGTTGAATCAGTTGTTGACCTTTATACTGCCCCTCAGCCAAAAGCATCATCATCCACTTTTCGAAATCTGGTATATTGGACCATACACCCCCAGCAGGCGCAATGGCATCTGCATTGGTGTCTTTAATGGACTCAATTTTTTTATTTATGATGTAATGTGCTTTAGCCCGGTCACGGTTAACTTCACTTGCCACGACTCCAGTATAAGTGTGACGCATTTCTAGCGGATTAAAAATACGTTCTTGAATTACTTCTGCCCAAGGTTTTTCTGTGACTGCCTCAATTACTTGACCAGCCAGTAAGTACATGATATTCTGGTAGATAAAACTCGAACGAAAAGAGTAACTAAGGGGCACTTGTTCTAGCCTACCCACAATCTCGTCTTCGGTAAGTTTTTGACCATACCAAAGGAAATCGGTATTGCCCAAGCCTGAATTGTGTGTCAGTAAGTCCCTAACGACCAGCTCGTTTTGAACATAGTTATCTGAAAGCTTCAAATTAGGAAGAAGTTTGTGAACTTGGGTGTCCCAACTTATTTTATTCTCTTCTACCAACATGGCAAGTAAAACAGCAGTCATGGCTTTGGTTGTAGAAGCCATGGCAAATATGGTTTGTTCAGTTACTTGGTTATTTGGTGTAATGGCAAACTGGTCTTTTTTACCGTATCCTTCAGAGAAAATCACCTTGCCATCTTTGACCACACCTATGGCCAAACCAGGAACTTGCCATTGCGCTAAGTTTGCTTGGATATAGGAATCAAAATCGTTGCTGCTTGAAATAGATTGGGCGCATGATTTCTGGAAAGAAATCCAAATGGCTAGGACCAATAAAAAACGAGACCAGTCAATCATATTTAAGGAAGAAAGTTAGTGATTTTTTTTGCATATCTTAGCTAACCAACGCAGCAAATCTAGGAATAAGGACACTTTCTTAAGACAACAATATGAAGAAGCCACAAACCGACTTTCTCACCTGTAAAGCATACTATGGGCATGAACCCGATCAAGAGGATCAATATTATGTGAAGTTTCAAAAAGGGAAGCTTTTCTATTTTGGATTAATAGATGACCAAGAACGATTACTGCTTCGAGGTAAAGCAACAAAAACAGCAACTCAAAGAGAAACTAGAATTGATACAGTAAATAGCTATTTAGAAAGGCCAGAAGCATATTCCATTTTAAGAAAAGGTAATAGTTTCTTTGTTGCCTTGAGTTCTAAGAATCATGAGCCAATTGCCATTTCTTGCAAATTGAGAAGCAGAAAACAGGCAACAGCATTGCTAAATAAACTTTCGGGACAATCAGTATCCGCACCTGAAAATGATGAGCACAAAAAATCGAAAAAGAAGAAGTCCAATAGCTTTCTAACTTGTGCAAAACACAAAGGACATGATCGTCTAAAAGAGTTTCCATTGGTATCGTTCTTTACACACAACAACAAACGTTATTGCTTCTCAATCCATAATGAAGACGGTTTTGTGCTCGTGAGAAGTCGTAGGTATAAGACCGAAGAAGATCGCCAAGTAGGCTTTGAATTGGTGAACCAAATGATGGCAGATAAAAATCATTGGGAAAAGGTGACGCAGAAAAAATACGCTTTTCTGAAATTAAAAGATTCAAGTGGCAAGACCATTGGAAAGAGCTGCAGGTTCTTGGATGTCGATTTCGATTCCAGTTGGTTGCAGGCCACACCGGCCTCGATTGCGACAGTTGAAGAAGTTGCAGACATTCCTATCGAAAAAGTAGTTGTTGATGAAAGCGGAGAAACTGTTATTCTTAAAGAAGAGGATGTTAATAGCAGTCAGTTGGCCGTAGGCGCAGCAGCAAGTACACTTCTATTAGAAACAACCAAAGAGGAAGTTGCTGCTCCTGAAATAGAAAAGGAGGTCATCGAAGAAACTGTTACTAATGCCGAGGCAGTCACTTCGGTAATTGCTCCTGAAGTTGCTTATGAAAGCGAAAATGATCGAGGTGGCTTCAATTGGTGGTGGCTATTGGCATTGTTGCCCTTATTACTGTTTATGTTGCTCTTGAAAAATTGTATGGCTGAAGATGAGAAAGTTGTCCAAGCCCCTATTGTCGAAAAAGTAGCTGAAGTCCCAGCACCAATTGAAGCACCAATTGTGGCTGAATCCTTTGCGTTAGAGCCCATCTTTTTTGGTTTTGATAGCGCTGAGCTTACGGCTGAGGCGAAAGTAAAACTTGACGACTTGATCAGGATTTTGCAAGAGCATTCTCAATTCAATACACAGATATATGCGCATACCGACTCAAAAGGCTCTAAAGTCTACAATGAGAATTTGTCTAAAAATCGTGCCTCCAATACCGTAGAATATTTGATTGAGAAAGGGGTGGATTCACGTCGTATATCTTTTAAGGTCTTTGGAGAAGATGATCCCGTCGCAAAGAATACCTTGGATTCTGGAGCTGATACTGAAGAAGGACGAAAATATAACCGTCGCGTAGAATTGGCGATTGTAGATGGGAATGAAGTTGTAAAAAGCGAAACCATTGTGGTGCCAGAGGGGTTGGACGCCCAATAGCTCGCAGCTAAGGCTGCTTGGAGTTTTATTGGCTACGCCAGTTTTATGCCTGCGGCGTTTTATGCACTTCGTGCGTTTTATCGCTACGCGGTTTTATGCCTGCGGCGTTTTATTTCTGCGCAGTTTTAAAACGCGAGCCTAAAGAAAATATATTGCGAGCTAAAACGTGACGAGGAACGAGTTGCTAAAACGCACGAAGTGCATAAAACGCAACGACCGAAGGGCGTTGCTAAAGAACATCAAGCATCCGGTCGGCTTTTTGCCAAGCTGGATGCTTTTTCTTGGAGTTTCGTTTGACCTCTTTGAATAGGGATTTGGCGGTCGCGTCATCATTCTCTTCGATGGCAATTTCGCCTAAATTAATAAGTGAGTAAAGGTAATAGCCGCTGTCCAAGGCATCTACTTCCTTTGAGTACTGCATCGAAAGCGTATAATATTCTTTGGCCTTGTCGTATTGTTTCAGATTTTCATAAATCTGGCCCAGGAAGAATCCACCATATCGACCTGCGGTAGCAGTATAACCCACTTCGCCACGTTCTACTTTCGCCATTAGATCTTCTGCGATTGGTCTTGCTTTAACATACATGCCTCCTTGGTAGGCTAATCTGGCATAATAGCGATGAAAGTAGGAGTTGTCTGGGTAAGTGGTGTGCAAGTACTCGGCAATCTGTAAGGCTTCTTTGGTTTGCTTTTCTTCTTGCGCCAGAATACGCATAAGGAAGAATTGAGCCTCGGTACGGGTATAAAAGGCGTTTCGCGAAACTTCACGAAGTTGGTCTAATCCCAGTTTCTTATCTCCTTTCTTGAAGAACATAAGGATGGGCTTTAGTAGTGGATAGTTTTCTGGAATCCATACCGAAAAGTAGTTGTACAGGCCATCTCCAAATAATAACTCTGGACTAAAGTCATCTCGCTCCTTACACTTTTCAAAGTACTTCAAGGATGCCTTACCTGCAAAAGTGGCCTTTCTCCAGCTCCGTCTTTCGGCATAGAGTCTACCTTTAAAGCTATAAGAGGCAGCAAGAAAAAAGGAGGCTTCAACATCGCTCTTGTCTAACTTGTAAGCCTTTTCGGCACGCTCAATTGCGCTGTCCATATACCCTAGAAAGACCTCGTCGTATTCCTCATTATCGATATCTGGGGCTATTTTCCACCAATTACTAAGCCCCATCAAAAAATAGGAGATGGGATGGTCGGGATAGCGCTTCTTAAGCCAAAGGAAGTCACCTTCAGCTTCGTTGAATTTAAAGTTGTAAAGGTTATTTACTGCGTTGGTGATCTCTATCTGCAGTTTCATGTCCAGCAGTAAGGGTGTGTTCTGTGCAGTATCAGCTTGACCACGAGCCTTTTCCAAGATCGCTTCCGCATCTTGTGCAACCAAACTTGCCGTGCTAAGCAAGAATATCCAACATCCCCAAAAGAAACCTTTTTTCATCGTTTCTACAACGTAGATTATCACCTAATGTTTTTCATTGTAAATACTTCTCTGCTTTGTTACCTTCGTGCCGATTTTTGAGGGCAGTAAATCTGATAATTTGCCTACAAATTTACAAAGTAATATAGATGATAGTTCAAAAGTTTGGTGGTACTTCTGTTGGAGCACCTGACCCCATTAGAAATGTCTTCAAGATCGTCAATGCACATCTTGATCAACAACCTATTGTAGTTGTTTCTGCAGTAGGTGGTGTTACCGATTTACTACTTAATGCAGCACAAGATGCCTTAAAGGGTATTGTTGATACAACCGCGATCAGGGCAAAACATCAATTGATCATTGATGAGTTGGGCCTTGAACAAGGGTTGATCGACAAAGAGCACAGCGAACTTGAGGGGCTTTTGACTGGAATCAAGATGCTAAAATTATTGCGCCCAAAGTCTTCTGATATGTTGGTCTCTTTTGGCGAAAGAATCAGTTGCCAGCTGGTTTCGGCATATTTTAGAACCCAAGGAGTCGCCTCAAAGCCCCATTTCGCCTATGATATTGGGATGATTACTGATGAGGTTTTTCAAGAGGCCAGTCCGTTGGAGTCGACACCAGCTTCAATTAAGAGCCATTTGAAAAACATTGATTATGTGCCTGTAGTTACTGGGTTTGTGGGTAAAAGTGAACAGGGTGAAATCACTACGCTTGGCCGAGGAGGTAGCGACTATACTGCAGCGATCATTGGTTCAGCAGTTGGTGCCTCAGAAATACAAATCTGGACTGATGTAGATGGAATCTTAACAACCGACCCTCGGGTAGTAAAAGCAGCTCGCAATGTGCCTTTGGTTTCTTTTCAAGAGGCAGCTGAACTTGCCTATTTTGGGGCCAAGGTATTGCATCCCAAAACCATAAGGCCTGCAATGGATAAAGGGATTCCCGTGGTTGTAAAGAATACCCACAATATGGATCATCCAGGAACACGCATTGTGAAAGGGTCCTGGAAGAGTCCTGGTACAGTCAAGGCACTTTCGGTGAAGAAGGGTGTCACGCTGGTGCACATTTATTCTTTACGTATGCTGGATGCTTTTGGCTTTATGAGCAAGATTTTCAATCTGTTTGAAGCACATAAAGCAGTGGTGGATATGGTTGCAACTTCTGAAGTATCGGTATCAGTAACTATCGACAGCGACGAGAACATCGACAAAATAGAAGAAGAACTTTCGAAGTTTGCTGAAGTACGCGTTGAACATGATAAAGCCATTGTTTGTGTAGTAGGAGAGGGACTGAATTCTGACTTTGCAATTCCTGGAAAAGTATTTAAGGCAGTAGCCACCATGGGAATCAATCCGCAAATGATCTCTAGAGGGGCATCTGATATCAACTTAAGTTTTGTTATTGAGGACGCACAATCAAACGGTGCTCTTGGTGCATTGCATGCGTTGTTTTTTGAATCATGATCAATGTACAGTAGGGCAACTCTTTTAAATCTTTGATACTGCGAAACGCATTACAATGCTTCCCTACTCAACAAACATCCTGTCACTTCTTAAACCAAAAAAACCACGCCCGGTAAAGCGTGGTATTTTGATTAATTAAAAAAATAAGGTAAAAAAAATATTAAAAAGATACTGAAAAGACTATTAAAAATATGGTCAAAAAAATATCAAAAAGTGGATGCATCTTTGCCTACAAAGCAGGTACTTCTTTACAAGGTTGCTGAAGCGAATTGATGACTTTGAGTAATTTATCTTTGGTAATTTTTCCAGGTAGTAACTGCCCGATAGCCTTCAAATTCCAAGCTTTATCTATCGCTGATTTGTTGATTTCGTGTTGATAGAAAATAATAGATGGTAGTTTTCTTCCTTTCTTGTGTATGTCATCAACAAGGATTTTTATATCTGTTCCTGTACGCATAACACTCTTGAGATTGATCATGATGAGTCCAGAATCAATGTTTTTATTTAGACTGTATTCTAAACCTTCGATTAGGTTTTCAAACAACTTAATATCATCAGAGACCTCAGCCTTTTTTACAGATTTGTAAGTTTTTAAAAGATTTAGATAATTGGTGTCTATAATGGTTATGCTCATGGTCTAGTTTTGAATAATTTCTGGTTGCGCATAATTTCTTCTTACCATTTCAAAATTTGTATCACGATCTGGCTTAGACCCAGTTGCAGTTTCTATTCTTCCCAAATTCTTTCGCCAAGGGCTGGTTTCTAAAACAAGCCTCATCCTAGCGGTTTGATTGTAAGTGAATGTGTTGAATTCACCATCTCGATAATCCATGTAGTTGGTCGATACGTAGCTAATACCTGAGCATGAAGTGCGATTTTTAAACGTATAAGTCGAGTTGAAATCTTGTCGATTGTAGCTAAAAGTGTCATTACAATAATCGGCATCAAGCAAGTCTTCAGTCTGGCATCCTTTACTATGAAAAGTGTGATAAAGACCGAAGTAATGTCCTATTTCATGAGTCAGGACATGCTGTGTTTCTTCAGCCAGTTTACTGTGTTCTAAAACCACACCGTCGGTATAGTAGATTGGTGGGTTTTCGTTGATTGCAACTACCAGACCTTCCAAAGTAGATGAAGGATTGGCCAATGGCATACGGGCAGAACTGCCGTCATTGGCCAAATCCATTATCCACACATTTAAGAAACTGTTTGGGTTCCAATAATGATTTTCGGCATAATCCCAAGCTTCATTTCTACCAAAATTTCTTTGTGTAGAAGTAATGCGATTGATACCATTTTCCTTTAGTTTGTTACCATCTGGGTCAAGCGACGCAAGATGAAACCTGATTCCCGTATCTACTCCCAAGTCATGATTGTTGTAATTGGGACGTTGAGTTGACTGACCAAAATTCAGATTGAGAATCTCAATTTGTCTTTCAAGATCAATAGCACTTAGATTTGTGCCATAGCCTACAGGTTCTCCATTACTTACAACATGAAAGATCACCGGGATGTTGATCTCATAGTAGTTGAAGTTTACTGACGATCTTTCTGATCTTTCGTAATTTGCTTCCGCCTTTTCGATCACAGGAATTTCTTCACAGGAAGCGCACAATGCGGTAAGTACAATTAAGAAAGGGAAAGTCAGTTTCGTCATAGCTTCTTTGGATATGCTATGCTCTTTCGAAAAACCTTGCCTTTTGAATTAAGTATCTGATTATCAGTACTTAGTACTAATATTTTTGCGATTGTACGTCCCATAGTGGAACGCTAGTTTCAATTTGGGAGAAATTGACAGTAATTTTGAACTTGATCCCTCTCTTGCTAACTTGTTCAGAGCAATCTTGT